>LJIJ01000645.1:6198-87710 GCA_001718145.1 Orchesella cincta | reverse complement strand
GCATTTAAAACCGAACCTATTGCCACGCGAAATCAGTACTAGTAGATGTAAGTTTTATTCAGGTAAGTAGATCTCAGAGAGAGTTTACAGCTTCAGCTAACAGAACTTCACCCGATAAGCAAACGACGTTCCATTGTATTTACACAAATACGAGTTGGAAGTCGCTTGAAGTTATAGAAAAAAATACGTTGCCGTTTGTGGAAAGTAGAAGTGAAAGTAAATTGAATTTCACAGCTATCAAGCTGGAAAAGTGCAACATGCATCTGTCGACGGTTTCAAAAAAGAATGCATTTGTAAGCATGTAATAGGCATAGCTGTAAGAAACAAAAAATTTAATTTAAGATCTAAAGCGAAGGATGTACCCATTGGCCAAAGTGAAAACGTGATAGACCTCATAGACCAGATATTAAAAAAAGAGCATTGATAGTTCAGTAGATTAAAGCGTTGTAAAATTTAATTGCTTTATGATAGAGTGAGTTGTATTAGCGTAAAAAGTAACAAAAAGTTTATATTTCGAAAATTTACCATAAATTGCTGTTTTTGAGTTGTTTTTCTTGTGTAAGTTGTAATGTTTGTACTTTGTACAAAGATTTTTTGACCAGTGACGATTAAAGAAATAAGTGAGATTTTTTAAATAAAATGTATAAATTAATGTACAAAAAAGTGACACATTTTCCTACTTTGCATTTTGCCTGAAAAAGTGGGCAAAACGCTTTTTCGGTGACCACTTTTATTTGTGCCATTTCAAAGTACCTTCAATTTGAAAATATTTGTCAAAAAGAAAGAAGGTAGACCACAATAATATGCTGAAAGTAGTCAAAACCAGGTAGGCAACTTCATATTTCAACTTGTATCATAGCTATGACTTGTTTTTTAATTCCATGTCATGAAATAACATATTATTTAAAAAATGTTTTTGATGTTTTAGAAGTACCTGCTCAAGCTTTTCTTTAATCTATAATAACTAGTAAACTACCTTTTAACTTTAAGGAAAACATCTACCTGAAAATTCAAGTTCTTCAGTTTTTGCTACACGAAAGAAAATATTATAGCCCTATATATGGACTAGGTAGCTGGTCATTTCTTGATAAACCATCAACAAAATAATATCCTGACTTCTAGAGAATTCTACCGAGCAGCAGTTTGTAGCTCAAATTTGACTGTTAAGCATCAACTAAAATAACGAACAGAAAGATTGTAATTCAGTGGAAGCAAATTCAAAAACTAAAACAAATTCTAAAATATCGCCTCTAAAACCTCTTGACATCAACAGAGATCTCTTAGATTTACAATAAAAATATATAAAAACATTCAGGAGAATATAATTTGTTACAAGTTCAATACAAAACCAGTTAACACAAATGTCGCTTACAATTGGCGCATTAAATGTTCATTTCCTACTCCAGAAAATTGTCCCTCCTCCATATGTTATTGAACAAACTACCCTTAAAATCAGAAAAAATCCTTACAGAGGTTCCAGAAAAATGAGACGGCTACATTTTGTAATGATTGGCAGTATTTTTTATCACCTAATTTTTGCAGTCGTGGCTACCCTGGTTGGTTTTGGGAGACGGAATGCTTTTCAAAATTTAACAGAGAACTTCGTTTATTTAATAGTGCTCTCTTTTATGCGCGATTGCATTTTCTGCCTTAGTTACTTTAGAAAAATACCAAACCCAAATTGTGCTACAATTAGAGCAACGGTTTAAGTTGGTTGAAGTTCGTCGCCAAACTTCAAAATCTATAGTAGAGCTGTTTATGTATGCGTTTTCCACAGTTTTTGCAGCTTTTCCTATTTTAACGTTTTTCTTTCCATATGAAATGGACTTTGATCCATTTCAAAAGCTATTTAGTTCGGAAATAATCTCCAAACGGTATGTAAAATATAGTGTCAAATTTTGTAGCCAGTTTGATTTACGGAAGTACAACGTTTTACGGAGCTGGAATTTGTCTATCTTTAATGTTGTTTGCGGTAATTGACATGGACGGTATGTACCAGTTTTCTTCTCAAATGTATCTGTCCAATTCAATGTACAACTCCGTTCGAATGGCGAAAGGTATCAAACGCGAAGGCGGGAATCATCTAAAATTAAGTCGTT
Organism: Orchesella cincta; assembly: GCA_001718145.1. Lineage (NCBI taxonomy): Eukaryota > Metazoa > Arthropoda > Collembola > Entomobryomorpha > Orchesellidae > Orchesella > Orchesella cincta. The sequence goes on along the minus strand of LJIJ01000645.1, from coordinate 85,611 downwards.
GTTTGAGATTTTTAGAATAACTCAAATTCTTACTGAAAGAACGAATTATATAATGAAAAACTTTTTAGGCCTGCTCGTATTTATGGGTATTTCCCTATCAATGTGCTGCGGCTACGCAACTATTAAAATGTACGGACCTTTCCCACACTGACATATTTGGCTAGTCCCTTTATAGTTGGTATATGTTTTGTCTACGACTTTCTTCATGTGACACTTGCTGCAGTTCCGTACAGAAACGGAGAACGTTTGTTTCATTTTGGAAGCATCGGGCATTTAAAAAAGTGGATAGTTGGAGTTAGCAGCTTGTCCAAAAATTGGTATGCTGCTGGTCCGATAAGACGGGCTGAGGGAATCCACCGCTTTTTCCATCGCGGAAACAATAGTTGCTTGGACATCAACTGCAGTCATGATCAAGCCTATATAATTGATTAGCTATCCAGTTTTCAAGTAGAAAATTAACAAGTAAATTGTTACATTGTTTGTGATTTCTGCACAGTAAAAACAACTGTCAAAACAAAATACTTCCGACCATGTGCTTTTGTATGTGATTTGTAACTTCTGTTGCCATTTGTGAAATTGTCAATTTTGCGACAATTATTCGCAAGGCTTTCACCAGCGTGTATAGGGCGGGTTGGTAATTCAAAAGCAATCTGGTTTGCTAAATTAAATAACGCGGAATTTGAAGCTTAGTTAATCGATTTCCTAATATGATATTTCATAAAACATTTCCTGACTGACTCGGCTTGACGTTTATTGCAAATGGCTTTACAATCGGTGCACTCAACGTGCATTACGTTCTCCAGAAAATAGTACCCCCTCCTTATTTTATATGTCCAGGTTCCCTTTCCATTTTTAAAAATCCGTACAGAACCAAAAATTTGGTTAAAAGAATTTCCAAAAAATATTGGTTGCAGCATACTTTATCATCTTTTTTTTTTTTTTGGTTCTGTACGGATTTTTAAAAATGGAAAGGGAACCTGGACATATAAAATAAGGAGGGGGTACTATTTTCTGGAGAACGTAATGCACGTTGAGTGCACCGATTGTAAGGGCCATTTTGCAATAAACGTCAAACTGGGTCGAACAGGAAATGTTATATGAAATATCATATTAGGAAATCGATTAACTAAGCTTCAAATTCCGCGTTATTTAATTTAGCAAACTAAAATTGCTTTTGAATTACCAACCCGCCCTATACACACTGGTGAAAGCCTTGCGAATAATTGTCGCAAAATTGACAAATTCACAAATGGCAACAGAAGTTACAAATCACATACAAAACACATGGTCGGAAGTTTCGTATTTTGGCAGTTGTTTTTACTGTGCAAAATCACAAACAATTTACTTGTTAATTTTCTACTTGAAAACTGGAAAGTTAATCAATTATTTAGGCTTGATCATGACTGCAGTTGATGTCCATGCAACTATGTTTCCGCGATGGAAAAAGCGGTGGATTCTCAGCCGTCTTATCGGACCAGCAGCATACCCAATTTTAGGACAAGCTGCTAACTCCAACCGATCCACTTTTTTAAATGCCCAAGGTTTCCAAAATGAAACAAAACGTTCTCCGTTTCTGTACGGAACTGCAGCCAACGTCACATGAAGAAAGTCGTAGACGAAACATATACCAACTATAAGGGACTAGCCAAATACGTCAGTGTGGGAAAGGTCCCGTACATTTTAATGGTGGCGTAGCCGCAGCACATTGATAGGGAAATACCCATAAACACAAGCAGGCCTAAAAAGTTTTTCATTATATAATTCGTTCTTTCAGTAAGAATTTGAGTTATCCTAAAAATCTTCAAACAACGATTTAATTTAAGATGACCGCAGCGCGTCCCACCTTCGCGTTTGATACCTTTCGCCATTCGAACGGAGTTGTACATTGAATTGGACAGATACAGTTGAGAAGAAAACTGGTACATTCCGTCCATGTCAATTACCGCAAACAACATTAAAGATAGACAAATTCCAGCTCCATAAAAAGTTGTACTTCCGTAAATTAAACTGGCTACAAATTTGACACTATATTTAACATACCGTTTGGACATCTTTTCCGTACTAAATAGCTTTTGAAATGGATCAAAGTCCATTTCATATGGAAAGAAAAACGTTAAAATAGGAAAAGCTGCAAAAACTGTGGAAAACGCATACATAAACAGCTCCACTATAGATTTTGAAGTTTGGCGGCGAACTTCAACCAACTTAAACCGTTGCTCTAATTGTAGAACAATATGGGTTTGGTATTTTTCTAAAGTAACAAAGGCAGAAAATGCAATCGCGCATAAGGAGAGCACTATTAAATAAACGAAGTTCTCTGTTAAATTTTGAAAAGCATTCCGTCTCCCCAAAACCAACCAGGGTAGCCACACGACTGCAAAAATTAGGTGATAAAAAATACTGCCAATCATTACAAAATGTAGCGTCTCATTTTTCTGGAGCTTCTATAAGGATGTTTTCTGACGTTAAGGTAGTTTGCTCAATAATATATGGAGGAGGGACAATTTTCTGGAGTAGGAAATGAACATTTAATGCGCCAATTGTAAGCGACATTTGTGTTAACTGGTTTTGTATTGAACTTGTAACAAATTATATTATCTTGTAATGTTTTATATATTTTTATTGTAAATCAAAGAGATCTCTGTTGATGTCAAGAGGTTTTAGAGCGATATTTTAGAATTTGTTTTAGTTTTTGAATTTGCTTCCGCTGAATTACAATCGTTCAGTTCGTTATTTAGTTGATAATTAACAGTCAAATTCAAGCTACAAAATGCTGCTCTCGTTAGAATTTTCTAGAAGTCAGGATATTATTTTGTTGATGGTTTATCAAGAAATGACCAGCTACCTAGTCCATATATAGAGCTATAAATTTTCTTTCGTGTAGCAAAAACTGAAGAACTTGAATTTTCAGGTAGATGTTTTCCTTAAAGTTAAAAGGTAGTTTACTAGTTATTATAGATTAAAGAAACTTGAGCATGTACTTCTAAAACATCAAAAACATTTAAAAATAATATGTTATTTGATGACATGGCATAATATTGCTTGACGAACTGCCTTTTTCAATCAACTAGTCATAGCTATGATACAAGTTGAAATATGAAGTGCCTACCTGGTTTGACTACTTTCAGTATATTTTTGTGGTTTACCTTTCCCCTGTTTCTCAAATATTTTCAAATTCAAGGTAGTTTGCAATGGCACAAATAAAAGTGGTCACCGAAAAAGGCGTTTTGCCCACTTTTTTCAGGCAAAATGCAAAGTAGGAAAATGTGTCACTTTTTTGTACATAATTTATACATTTTATTTAAAAAATCTCACTTATTTTCTTTAATCGTCACTGGTCAAAAAATCTTTGTACAAAGTACAAACATTACAACTTACACAAGAAAAACAACTCAAAAACAGCAATTTATGGTAAATTTTCGAAATATAAACTTTTTGTTACTTTTTACGCTAATACAACTCACTCTATCATAAAGCAATTAAATTTTACAACGCTTTAATCTACTGAACTATCAATGCTCTTTTTTAATATCTGGTCTATGAGGTCTATCACGTTTTCACTTTGGCCAATGGGTACATCCTTCGCTTTAGATCTTAAATTAAATTTTTTGTTTCTTACAGCTATGCCTACTACATGCTTACAAATGCATTCTTTTTGAAACCGTCGACAGATGCATGTTGCACTTTTCCAGCTTGATAGCTGTGAAATTCAATTTACTTTCACTTCTACTTTCCACAAACGGCACGTATTTTTCTATAACCTTCAAGCGACTTCCAACTCGTATTTGTGTAAATACAATGGAACGTCGTTTGCTTATCGGGTGAAGTTCTGTTAGCTGAAGCTGTAAACTCTCTCTGAGATCTACTTACCTGAATAAAACTTACATCTACTAGTACCTGATTTCGCGTGGCAATAGGTTCGGCTTTTAAATGTTTTATTGTTTTGTCCTAACTCTATAAACAGGGGCCCAGCAGTTAACGCGTTGATATTAAGTTCCGAAAACCTCGGTGAATCTATTGAAATACTTTCGACACCGTCTGCTATAAGAATTCACAAACCAAAGTCGGAAGTTGTTTCACTTGATGTAATAGCAACACAAAATGGGTGAAACTTTCCATTCTTGCCTGATGTTCCAAATAATTCTCAAAATCAATGTCATGGTCAACCACGTATGGCAAGTCAAGAGAGTCAGGAGGTGTCATCATGATCATGTTCCATTTCAGTTGAATATAATTCAACCTTTGAGTTGTCGGTCCGTGCGAATATAAATTTTTTTGAGGAACAGTCTCTTTTGTTGATACCTACAACTCATAAGACGAGCTGATAAAAGAGTGCTGTGAGTTTTATGTGTACATTATGGATATGAGTATAATCTTCATGTATGGTAATCTTTTTTTTACAATTTTTACAAGCTACCACTACACGAATTTAATGTACACGAACACTCCTATAGTTTTTTGTGAAGTGAAATATTTACTTACAAAGTGTAGTTTCATTTAATCGGTGGATGTCTAATTCTTAAAAAGTGACACATTTTCCTACTTTGCATTTTGCCTGAAAAAAGTGGGCAAAACGCCTTTTTCGGTGACCATTTAAATGCATGCCCTTTGAAATAGCTGTAATTTAACTCTGCCCCGGTATTTGGCTGTATAAATACGTTGTTCAACGCCATGAAAATGGCAAGGTAGTAGAATTTAGCTACCCGGTAGCTTTTGCGTATCTAGTTGCAACTACCTACAAGTAAAGTAGGCTGCTAAATGGAATAAAGTAATGACACAAGCATATAACATAAAATTAAGTTGCTTTGATGTCACGATTTTTAAACCACATTTCATAAAATATATGGCCTGGTGTCAATTACACTATTTTATTACTTTCCAGTTTATCTAATATATTTTATTTTTCAATCGGTTTCAGAAATAAGACTACCTCCCAACTCCTGGGTTAATCACGGCTATTACAGGTTTGTTTGATTTCCGCTTCATTAATTTCCGCTTGCTTGCTTGCTAATATGTCAAAATAATTTTAATACTCAACTTCATATCTCTTTTTTCTTTCAATTTATTCATACTCATAAATCATAATCGATCTGACATAAAATTTTGTGGTTGACATCCAATTATAATATTTTAAATGCTGACTGCGCTCGGTTTCACCCCCTTATTAGATACTTCCTCCCCCGCATAAACCATCTGACTCCTTGTTTTATTTCCTCCAACTCCTAGCTCCAGGGTTTTCGTATCCCTCAACGTCTGCAAATCTTTCAACCCCCCTTTCCCAATAATGAACTTCTCAACCTGATCAAACTGCTCTGATTCCCTATCCACCTCGATATTCCTCTCTTGTCTGAGCTCCTCCTCCGGAAACGTTGCAGGGGGAGTATCCTCAATTAAATTCTTCTTGAATCTCCTCAACACCGCCACCAAAGGTACCCACATCATGCAGAAAGCCAGCAGCCCAAACCCAATCAGTACAATATGAGCTGGATAATGTTCATGGGGATGCGTGCTCCCCTCCACAAAACCAGGATTAAAGGTGGCATACGCAAACCCGCAATTTTTAACTCCCTGGTAGATAAACTGGGCCACGGAGGCAATTAGGAGCATCGAAATAATCAGAGGACAGCTGTACTTCCAGGAAAATAGTATAAAATAATTGGGTTTCTTTCCCGTCATCAATTTCACGTCATAGGAAATTCTTCCCAGTCCGTAAATCCAAGCGACGCAGATACACTCCACGAGGGCGATCGTTAGCAGCGTCCAGTTGGCTGTGTATTGATCAAGGAGGTCGAGCACATAGTTTCCCCACCCAAAAGGGAAGATGGTAATGCTTATCAAGGCGCTGAGTCCACAAACAACTGAGCAGCACCTGAGTCTCGACCAGCGGGTGTAATCCATCAAGGCTGCGACGGCTCCTTCTGTATTTCCGAAGCCAGTTCCGAATCCCAGACTTAAAAGCATTGTGAAGATGAGAAACGCCCAAAAATTAGGGTATGGAAGGTGGGAGAACGGCTTCCCCATAAGCGATGAAGACTAGTCCCGTTCCGCTCCCGGATTTCATGGCTTCAGCGTGAATGGAGCAGTTTTTCGGGGTGAAAAGAACTGTAACATTGTCCACGATCGTGAAGAGATCCTTGGCGGCTGGATTTCCAATTCCGTATCTCAACTGAACAGGTTCTGATGGTGACGGGAAGAAATCGACAAAGTTTTCTTGGGAGTATCTCATCCAATAGATGTCATACGCGTTGTCGAGCGTCCACGAGTTGGAGTGAAGGTCGAAATCCGGGGTGAGGGCTGGGGTTGAAATGTCGTGGATTCCATCAATACATTCTTTGTATTTTCGGTAGCCCAGTGAGCCAATAAATGGGAAGGTGACACAAGCCATGAACATGGAGGTTGCGGAATTAATGAGGGAGATGGAGACGGCATCTTTGTGACAGTTGTTTCGCTCAGGGTTGAATGACGCGAAGACAACAAGGCAGCCTTGGGCGAGACCGAGAGAGAAGAAGATTTGGGAGCCGCCTTTAAGCCATGCGATAGGTTCCAGGAGATGAGCCCAGTCGGGCTGGACGAGACGCCAGGCTCCGAAAAAAGCTCCTTCTTGCATTGAAACGACGATGAGGAAGGTGAGGATGCAGACGTAAGGGAAGAGGGAGGTAAACCACACCACTTTTCCGAGCATCTTCACTCCTTTGAAGAGAACCAGCCAGATTATGAACCAGGTGAGAAGGATGCAGCCCATGAGACGGAGGGAGTAGTTTCCGGGGATTGTGATTGAGGAGGAGATTTGAAACACGCCTCGGTTCATGTAATACATGGCGGAGTGGCCGCCAATCTTCTCACATTCTTGGAGGTACGAGGGGATTTCGGAGGGGTGGGGCAGAGGCGGTGGCGCAGAAGAACAGTCTTCCCAAGGGAGAGGAGATTTGAATGAGTCCATCCAGTAGATGAAGCAGTAGGCGACGAGGACGTTGTAGTAGAGGGAGATGACAGCACAAAGCCACCCGCAGGAGATACCGATGCCCCCGAAAGTGGGGGAGACTTCGTGCCAGGCGTTGATCACCCGCTTGCGGAGCGCTGTCCGATGGAGAGCTCCAGAAAGAAGATCGGGACTCCGATGAAGGCGAGGGCGAAATAGTATGGGATGAGGAAAGCCACTGAAATGAGAGAGAAATCATTTAATTCCGTTTAGATAAGGAAAAAAGTTCATGATGAGGTTGACTTACACCCTCCATTATCACTGAAAACGTAGGGAAATCTCCAAATGTTGCCAAATCCCACGGCAAAGCCGATGAGGGTGAGAATGTAGGAAAATTTTGAGCCCCATTTCTCTCTAACGTGAGCTCCTCCTTTGTCGACCTCGCTGTCGTCACGGAGCGTGGCGGTTGTGGCTCCTTCATCTTCTCCAAGAGTTGTGTCTCCTTCTCCCCCTTCGTCGTAACCAGAACGCTCCTCCAACTCAACGGAGTCAGTCTCATTTGCCTGAAAACATTTGGAACTCAGCTCAAAAGCTCCCAAAATGTGCAAATTATATCAATACTTGTTCTCCTACTTACCAAACGGTGGAGGGGTGGAATGGGCCCAGCAGATGAGGTGACTTCCACCTGAATGATCTTGATGGCGGAAGCGGTGATTTCCCTGTATTTTAGTACGTTCGCCTGGAAAAACAATTGAATTGACAATTAGAACTACTCGAAATCACAATAAAAAGTTATAAATTCACTTACCATCCTGATTGAGAGTACAAAAATCTAAATTAACTAAAAATTATTGTGTTGGAGCCTGATAAAAATATTATGGGTATTTTGAAAAAAAATTTAAAAATCTTTTAAAATGGGTCCTTGGTGACCAAAAAATTCTTTGATTTTCCTTTGTGACCACCTCAGGTGGAACCCAGTTAGTTTTGACTCATAGCTCTTGAAGCGGAATTGTACATACAGATAAGCGTCACCGTATAATTCACAATATTGTGAACGATAAGCAAAGCCGTCGCGTGTGTGACTCTTCTTACAGCGCCCAAATTGAAAGCTAGTTCCATGCATGAAGCGAGTCTTTTCCGGTCATATTTCGTGTGTAGGTGGGTTCTCCAATATTGGAAGTATTTTTTAGAGTTAACATTCGGCGTAGCCGCCAACCCCACAAGGGTAAAGCAGAGGATAATTATTCCAGGAACCATGAGCATATTTCCAATCCAAACTACGATGTTCATGTGGTCATAGAGTGCAACCATTGAGAAAATCGTAAATGAGCCAACTGGCACACCCATTGCGATCAAAGTTTGTAAAAAAGTTTGAATCCCTTTCCCGCCTGTTTCCGTCAAAATTCGGAGCTGTCTGTAGAGCAGGTAGCATTGTTGAAAATCCTTGTGGACGCCAGAGTCGAACTTTGCCCGGTAAATTTTCTTTCTTGTTTTAGAAGAGGGAAATGTGTCTGCACTGAATTTTGTAACGGCTTCCACAAAGCAAGTTGCTCCTAGGAGCAAGCAAATAACGTGGAGGGCAACAAGAGACGCAAAACACCCATAAAAAACAGCAGCGCCGATTTAAAGGACTGAATATAGAGGATTAGATTTGAGTAAATCTGGGAAGAAGAGATAGCCAAAAAATTGAACTGGATCGAAGTTTCCAATGAGAGGGTAACCAATTGCTATGCCGGGTAAGGACAAAAGTGAGAAAACCATGCAGTAGATGAACATTTCGGGAATCTTCGGAGGTCTTTTAATGCTTGGCCAACCTGTAAAAAAGTTAAAATCAGTAATTGCCCATTTGGATTCAAATTTAGCAAAAAATTGTTGTACCACGTTTTGACTCCCAAACGCTTCCAACAGTTGTTCATCACAAATTGAAATTTGATATAGCTTTTATCCCAAATATCCAAGCAGGAAATTCCCACTCCAACTGCACATAGAAGAATAACCTGCACATCTAGTTCCACCATGTCTTTGTTTCGCTTCCAGTTCGAAAATAAGCACATAAGTCGCCAAGTTAAATACGCGGCAAGTATTTTTAACGTGAGCTTCATCAGTTTCCATTGGAATTTAATGCGTCGTAGCTCAAAATTTGGATTAACTAATACATGCAATGTCTTCTTATCAAAGCGGGAGTTTGTATTCACCATGTGGTATTACGAGCTCCACATTCAGCTGCATTGACGCATCATTTTGCTAACTGTTCTTCATAAAAAACCTACTGATCTAGATTTAATCAAAAAAGGGTGACAGCAGAAAGAAAGATGAAATGATTTTACCAGGAAATGTCGGAATCGATATAAATTGGCATTTTGATATTTGACATCGCATTTAATTTTACATTTTTTAACTCAAGAAACATGAAAAAATTTGAGGTACTTTTGCTAAAAAATTGAAAAAAAGTTTTAAAGTAGAAAAACGCATAAATGCAGTATACCGGTACCTAGAGTTTCAAGATGTATACATACAAACTAAAGTTACTGTATAATTGACGATATTGTTAACAATTACTAAAGCTGTTTGATGAGTGACTCTTCGAACTGCTCCTAAATTAAATGCGAGTTCCTTACACGAAGCCAACCTCTTCCGATCGAATTTGCGGTACAGATGTCGCTTCCAGATTTCAAAGTAATGTTTTGAATTAGTGTTGGGATGGCTTGCAAGGGCAATGAGTACAAAGCAAAGTATAATACAAAATGGCACAAGCATCATATTTCCCAGCCAAACAATGATATTCATGTGCTGATAGAGTTTGAGGGATGAAAAAGCTGCGAATGAGCATAAGGGCACACCCATTCCTATTAAGACTTGGAGAAAGGTTTGAATCCCCATTCCACCCACCTCCACCAAAATCCTGAGTTGTCTGTAGAGTTGGTAGCATTGTCGAAAGTCTTTCCAGACGGAATAGGCCCATTTTAGGTGACGTTTCCTTTTTGTTTCGGTGGAAGGAAATACATCACGACTGAATTTTGTGACCGCTTCCACGAAACAGGTGGCCCCAAGGAGGAGAGTCAAGACGTGGATGCAGGCGATGGCTGCAAATCCCCCATAGACAATGCTGGCAAAGATTTTGAGTCCAATTCTGATCCAAAAATAAGATCTAAAAATGGCGGGAAAGCAAAGATAGGCAAAAAACTGGAATGGGTCAAATGTCCCAATAAGCGGGTACCCAACAGCTATCAGTGGGACTGCAGAAAAGCAACCGACCATACAGTAAATCATGAGCTCTGGTAGTTTTGGCTTCCGGTTGTGACTTGGCCAACCTAAAATAAAATAGAGGAGCAGAGATGGAAAATTTATGAGCACTTAATTATTTGATGCTAAATAATTACCTAGTTTAACGCCCATCCTTTTCCAGCATTGATTCATGACAAAGGCAAACTTTTTATAGCTATTTTCCCATGTTGACATGCAGGCGTCTACGACCGTCATAGCACAAAAGAAAATGACCTGAACTCCCAGTTCCATCATGTCCTTGTTATGCTTCCAGTTTGAAAAAAGGTAGGAAATGCGACCCAACAAATACAACAAAAATATTCGGACACCAGTCCTCACAGCTACCCATTCTAATTTGCCGCGATAGGTATCCAATTTTGGATTGACGATGACATGAAGTAAATTATCAAGTTGGAGCTTGGTGTTTACCGTTCTGGTAATAACAGCCATCACATTCATTGCAGCAATTGATGCACTCATTTTGGAACTATATGAAAAAGTCTTACATTGCTTCTCGGTTTCCAAAATTCAACTGGACTTTTCTTTGCAAGTTTGTTGCGGTATTAATTTATTTTTCTAAGAATATCTCAAAACCAGTATTATTTTCGTGTTCCAAAAGTAGAGATTCTTTTATTAACTTTTAAATAATTAAGTGTACATGGTAAAAACTGATATAGCAGCATGTCGAACATTTATTTTTTCTGCAAAAATTTGAATTCTAAAGCATACCTATTGTATTCTAAAATGTTCTACTAGAAAGTTAACCTATGTATAACTATTTCACAACACCTACTCGGAACATTTAAGAAAAACAATTTAATGTTTGGACGAATTAAATTAAGTATCAACTGAAATAGAAATCGGCAACGTGTAAAAATTTAAAATGAGCAATATCAAACATATCTATCTTTTGGCATAATTTATTGTTAAATTTAAATTGGCAATTTTTTTGTCACAAGAGATGTATCATTTTTTAGTCTACAAAATGAGCATATTAATTTCTGGATACGAGTGTGGGTTGACATGACCTACAGGTAGTCATTCGTTTACATAACCGATGGCAATTGGTGTCTAACAGATGTATATCTGAAGCATCCAAATGAAGGAATTTCGGAAATGTAAGCTAAACTATGAACATTGACATGGCTCATAAGTTAGGAAATAATTTAACTGCAAAGCAAAGTTTTTGATTGAAATGTTTAATTGATGTTATCACTGTGATGTTGTTTTGCATTAAGCGTACAAATCTGTAAAAAAATTGCTAGTTTCTTGAAAACTGTGGTTCTTTCTAGAAATGTCTAAAAGTTTCATGTGGCACTTTTCTAACTTTCATTTAAGCTTACTTGTTATGTTTCATATACAATAGCATTAATTGCATGAATGCATAAGGTACTTTAGGTTATGTTAAAAGCATGAGTGTATAGTGTAAGTATTGTCAACTGTCGATTTGCAAATACAGGCCATGCTATATTTTATTATGCTATCCTTCTACCGAGAATTTTCAAAATTCTCAAAACGGATGCGAAATGAAAACTATGAGGCACTTTTAAACAATTCACAGCAGATGTAAGAGACAAGTTGTGCCCCAAATTGAACGTTCCGTCAAAGCAGAAAAAAACATTTTTTTAAATCATGCAACATAACAATAGAAAATACCAAAGATGGATATAAGTTGTATAGAAGTGGATAGAAGTTGTAGTCATCCAACTTTCTAGATTTTTAAATAGTCATAGAAGTAGGGAATATTTAGCAGTAGGCTACATTAATTAGAATTACGACGTATACATACAAATAAGTGTCACAGTATAATTAACAATGTTATGTAAAATCAACAAGGCCGTGCCATGAGTTACCCTTCTAACCGCCCCCAAATTAACCGCAAGTTCCATGCAGGAAACTAGCCTCTTTCTATCGTATTTACGATGAAGGTGTCGCTTCCAGTAGTGAAAGTACAACCTTGAATTTATATTCATCAGGCTTGCAAGGTGAACCAGAAGGAAATTGGCTATTACACCCGTTGGCCATGTAAGCATGTCACCAATCCACAAAAAGAAATTCATATGGTTTGACAATTTGAGTCCTGCAAACGCTGAAAAAGAACAGAGAGGAACGCCCATTCCAATCAAAATTTGTACAAATGTTTGTATCCCCTTCCCACCTGTTTCCACCAAAATTCGAAGTTGTCGGTAGAGGAGATAACATTCTTGAAAATCTTTTCGGACTGCTGAGTCACACTTTCTCAACATCTGCTTGTCCATCGGGTGGCTAGGTGGAAACCACATCGTGCTAAATTTTGTGACGCTCTAAAAAGCAGGTAGCACCTAAAATAAGGCATATACACATGGAGTGCAGCGTTAAATGAGAGTGCACCATATGTTGTACAAGCAGCGATTTTGAGTCCAATTCCGAAGTATTTATTTGCTCGGAAAAAAGTCGGGAAGGAGAGATAGGCAAAAAACTGGATAGGATCAAAATTTCCAAGGAGTGGGTAGCCAATTCCTAAAACCGGAAATGCCAGGAAGCAGGCCACAAATCCGTATACGATTAGTTCCGGTAGCTCTGGACGTCGTTCACGGCTGGGCCATCCTTAATAACATAATATAAAAATCAGTGTAAACTTCTTAAATCTGAATTCAATATCTTAAATCTGAATTCATAAAATTACCTGTTTTTACTCCCAACCGTTTCCAACATTGGTTCATCACAAATTGGAATTTAATATAGTTTTGCTCCCATGTTGAAAAGCATGCAAGTGCGATAAGAACAGCGCAAAGGATGATCACTTGAGCCCCTAACTCAAGCATATCCTTATTCCTCTTCCAGTTTGAAAAGAGCCAGCAAAGTCTACCAGCAATATAGGTGGCAAGCATTCTGAGTCCGACTTTGTAGAGAAACCACTGGAATTTTACTCGACAGTAGTCATGCTTTGGATTCACAATTACATGAATTGTCCCATTTTCAGGTTGAATGGTAAGTTTGGTGCAGACAATGCTTGTGATGACTTGTTCCACGTTCATTGCTGCGATTGATGCGCTCATTATGAAGCTTAAAATGTTAAACGAAAGGGTTTAATTCCGTCTAGTTGTGCGGTCGGTTTACTTTTGGCAAAATTTTATACAAGCGAGTTGAACCTATGATTTAGCTACAGTATAATCTTAATTCTTTCTTGAATAATTTAGTTGGAATCGTTTCAATCAAGCTAAAAGTACCCAAAATGGATTTAAAAGGATTCCATAAAATTCTCTAATGCTTTTGAATTCCACTTTGAATTTCGGCGTAAGTACCAGAGAACTGAAAGAGGTAGTATTGATCCATACGATATAATTTACATGACAGCAGGTTTTTAAGAAATATACATACAAATAAGTGTCACAGTATAATTAACAATGTTGTGTAGAATCCACAAAGCCGTACCATGAGTTACCCTTCGAACCACCCCCAAATTAAAGGCAAGTTCCATGCAGGAAGCAAGCCTTTTTCTATCATATTTCCTATACAGATGTCTCTTCCAGTAGTGAAAATACAGTTTTGAGTTTCCATTTGGCAAACTTGCAAGGTGAATCAGCAGAAAGTTGAGTATAACACCTGTCGGCCATATAAGCATATCGCCAGCCCACACAAAAAAATTCATATGCTCGATCAATTTGATTCCCGAGAATGCTGAAAAAGAACAAATAGGAACGCCCATTGCAAGCAAAACTTGCAGAAATGTTTGGATCCCCTTCCCACCTGTTTCCACCAAAATTCGCAGTTGTCGGTAGAGGAGATAACATTCTTGAAACTCCTTTCGGACTTCTGTATCACAATTTCTTGTCATCTTCTTGTTTTTGTGGCTAGATGGAAACACATCGTGGCTAAATTTTGTGACCGCTTCTAAAAAGCAGGTTGCACTTAAAAGAAGGCATAAAACGTGGAGTGCAGCGTTGAATGAAAGAGCAAAGTAAACCAGGCAAGTAGCCACTCTCAATGCTATTGCGTAACTTTCATGTTTCCCGAAATAATTTGGAAAGCAGAGATGGGCAAAAAACTGGATTGGGTCAAAATTTCCAAGCAGTGGATAGCCAGCTCCTAGAAGTGGAAATGCTAGAAAGCATGCTACTAATCCGTAGATTATTAACTCTGGTAGTTCTGGATGTCGCTGTCGGCTCGGCCATCCTAAATCAGTAAAATAAAAATTAGTCTAAGAGACTTAATCTTGTCTTTAAAAATATTAATGAAAGTTACCAGTTTTTACTCCCAAACGTTTCCAGCATTGATTCATCACAAATTGAAATTTAATGTAGTTCTTTTCCCATGTGGAAAAGCATGCGATGGCGATAATAATTGCGCACAGATTAATCACTTGAACTCCTAGTTCACGCATGTTTGGATTCCTTTTCCAATTTGAGAAAAGCCAACAAAGCCTCAAAATAATGTAGGAGGCAACAAATCTGAGCCCGATTTTGAAGAGAAACCATTTAAATTTTACACTACCGTATTCATGCTTTGGATTCACTGCCACGTGAATTCCTTCCGATTGCTGTATAAATGTGAGCTTGGTACAAACAAGATTTGATATGATTTGTTGCACATTCATTGCCGCAATTGATGCACTCATGGTGAAGCACTAAATCTCTATACGATAAGGAAAATATTTCTGGTTCCGTGTATTTCTGCGATCTATCTGCTTTAATAAAAGTTTTACCAAGCGTCTCCAGCTAAAGCTACGATAGTCTTTAAGTTTTTCGTATGCTTTTGAATATTTTAGTGGAAATTCTGTCAAATCAATATAAAAGTACCCAAAATGAAAAATAAAACAATTTTTTCAAACTTTCTTTTGAAAAACAAGTTTTCGGTATTTAGATGAAGAACCAGGGAATAAAAATACAGGTAGTTTATTGATCCATATAACTAAAGCTAGCAGGATTTTATGAAATATACATGCAAATAAGCGTTACCGTATAATTAGCAATATTGTGCAAAATAACCAACGCCGTTTGGTGGGTGACTCTTCTAACAGCTCCTAAATTAAATGCGAGTTCCATACATGAAGCTAACCTTTTCCTGTCATGTTTTCTATAAAGATGTCTTCTCCAATATGCGAAATATTTCTTTGAGTTTGAGTTCGGGGTGGCTGCAAGATTAATTAACATAAAGCAAAGGATTATTCCACAAGGAACTATCAGCATGTTTCCAAGCCAAACAATAAGGTTCATATGTTGGAAAAGCTCGATCATTGAAAACGCTGCGAAAGAAACAACTGGCACGCCCATCGCTATCAAAGTTTGAAGAAATGAGCGTATCCCAGCTCCACCCGTTTCGGTCAATATTCTAAGCTGTCGGTAGAGAAGGTAGCATTGTCGAAAGTCTTTCCAGACCGTTACATTGCATTTGGACTGGAGTTTCATTTTGGTGCGAGCGGATGGAAACACATCGGCACTGAATTTTGTAACGGCTTCCACAAAACAGGTAGCGCCAAGGAGAAGACATAAAACGTGGAGCACTACGGTGAAAGCAAGAATGCCGTAAATAACGCTTGCAAATGCTTTAATTGAAATTGCAAAGAAAAAGTTTCCTACAAATATTTTTGGTAACCAGAGATGGGCAAAGAATTGGATTGGATCGAAAGCCCCGATTAAGGGGTACCCAATGCAGATGCAGGGAAATGCCATAAAACCTATTGCCATGAAGTAGACGAAACACTCCGGTAGTTCTGGATGTCTGTTTTTGTTCGGCCAACCTAGAACAGTAATTAATATAATGCTCATTTTCAGAGCTGAGCAAATGATTTGATTTGTTTTGTATTTTAAAACTTACCGAGTTTGACGCCCAATCTTTTCCAGCACTGGTTCATAACGAATTGGAATTTAATGTAGCTCTTTTCCCAAGTTGAAATGCAGGAAAGTCCAACAGTAATGGCGCAGAGGAGAATTACTTGAACTCCTAGTTCTAGCATGTCCTTATTCCTTTTCCAGTTAGAGAATAGCCAGCCTATTCGCCACACCAAATAAGTTCCGAACACCTTTAACATGTATTTCATTGTCAACCACTCAATTTTAACATGGCCGTGTTCGTGTTTAGGATTTACGATCACATGCAAGTTTTCGTCTATCTGCAGCTTTGTGTTGACTAGGCGGGTGATTAGCACTTCAAGATTCATGGCAGCAATTGATGCACTCATTTTAAGCTGCTTTGTGTAAAACCGGCTTCAGATATTTTGTTTCTGACAGTAAATATGTATCCAAAGGCATATGAAGTTGAAACGACTTTTGCTATTGAATTCGCTTGTATACAAAGCTTATACACTTATATAGATATTTTTAAACAATACTTTCAGGTACCTTATGTGACAACATTTTCTCATGTTTTCGTGAACTAGATTTTGCTAAATATCTTTCGTAGGTTTGAGTCTAAGTATCTTTTGTTAACATAGAGCAAATTGCAAACCTAAAGTACCTTAGGACGTCAGTTGATTTGACTTACTTGTAAGCCATATTAGTTAAACCTCAATATATATGCCTGAAAATTTTCGTCGCAAGGTACCACGAAATATAGACATTTCCCAAACAACATGGAGCACCGCATAACCATAATACAGCTTATGATTCTGTTCGTCTTACAAAATGTATATGATAAATTCATCTAACTAAGGTTCTCTTTCTTCGCATAAAATTTGGGCTTGGATTAAACTGTCTTTTCTGATGTTATGAAAAAAGCGACTTTTTGTTGGATTAAGTTGAGGGCATTGAAGGGTGCTGCTAACTCGCGAGCCTTTTCGTGGAAACATGAAGTTAACTCGTTGTTAACTATTCACTTACTCTAGCCTTTAAGCACACTGCTAATGAATTGTGCGGTACAAAATTGAGAAAAATTACCCAATATTTCAAATAATTTTTATTCTTTAATGCATCTGAAGTTTGTTGAAGCACAGAACAACTACTGCATGTATCAGATATTTTTTAAAATGCCTTAGCTAGCTTATATCCCATGGAAAACAGTTCATATAATATTTTCATTAGTTCTTGATGTCAAAATTTATTATTTTATAATTTAAAAATCAAAAGAAGCAATTTGGTTGCATCCATTTTTTTAATTCGGTAATATGTAGCTGAATTCTTACATGTCTACTGTTAAATGAGAACATTTAGGTGACAGAAACTTCCATAATATGATATTTATGCGGCATGCAGACATGAGGATTGAAATTCCAGGAAAGGCTCTGGCTTGTCATTTGCCATGTTTCAATTATGTTGGTTTGTAATTGGTTTTTTAACCATAGAAGTGCTCCACATTAACTATATGTAACTTTTTCATATACTCATATTCACATATATTGAGATATTATACATTTGTTTAAACGATATCTCCCAGCTTATTTTCTAGAAATTTGAAAACATTTATATTACAGGCACTACGTTAAAATTTTGGCAAATTTTGTTTGTAACAAACCGTTTACTGTCGCAAAGATTCTTGATATCTTACAGAGATTGTGTCTAATTGTAATTGTACAATACAATATGCATTGTAGGTTTTGGGTCAACTGTTTAAAACCAGAACCATATTAGGTAGAATGAAACTAGTATCTTTTATACAAAACCACCGAATTCAAATTATTAACAACAACGACACACCAAATTTTACACATTACCTGGGACGTTTTGTCAAGCCTGTCCAATTGAAGCTAACGGAACTTAATAGTGGTAGTGCAGGCATTACGTTTTTAAAAAAGGCTTACGTTTATATTAACATTAGTTTTTCCTACATAAATACACATTTTTAACTTTTGTGCGTACATATAATTGTAACGGCAAAATTGATAATTCGATCTAAAATAAACAGAGCCGTTGAAGGCTTTACCCTTCGTACGAACCCCAGATTGAAACCAAGTTGAATACAAGAATTGAGAAGTAATTTGTCGTACTTTCTTTCCAAGCGTTTCTTCCAGAAGTACACATATCTTATCGAATTAGTGTTTGGCATCGAAGCCAGTCCTACCAACAAAAAGAGAATGATAATTGCAACAGGTATGATTAACAAAGCGCCCAAATAAACAACAATATTAACTTGACCATAGAGCAATAAAGCCACGAAAATACAAAAAGAACAGCAAGGGACTCCCATTGCAATTAAAATTTGGAGAAAAGACCTAATCCCTGTTCCTCCAACTTCAATCATAATTTGAAGTTCTCGATAAAGACGAAAACAAGAGTAGAATTGTTTTGGTGTGAAAGGAACTAGTTTTTTACTGGATCTCATTGAAAAGTCAACAAACGCCGTGGTACCCATTACGAGCGAGAGACAGTGAAGCCCAACACAAAAACCTAGGTGACTCATGATTCCACAAGCTGTAGCTTTTAGGGATATTCGAAACAATATGCCCATCTCTGGGAAAAATAAATGGGGGAGACATTGCAATGGGTCAAAGTATCCTATGAGGGAATATCCAAACGCGATAAGAGGAAACCCAGAGAAAGACAGTGCTAAAAGGTAGACAGCCATTTCAGGTTTTTCAGGCCGTCTTCCCCCTGGCTTGAAGCTGGGCCATCCAAACTGCATTCTTTGTTGTCTGAAGTGACATTCGTTTATCACGAAACAGAACTCTTTCGCACTCGTCTGTAAAGTTGACATGGAGGCAAGACCTATTTGTAGAAATGCAGAGGAGTATAGTTTGAACTCCAAGTTCCACGGTTACATTCGGAATTTTGTGGTTTAGTAGGAAATATACACGCCAAATCAGAAACAAACATAATGCTCGTAGTTGAAGTTTGAGCATTAACCAACGATATTTTCCTGGCCCGTAAAGACATTCTCGGTTTTCCGAAATGGTTATGTTTTTATCCAAATAGAGTCTTGGCGTCACCAATTTTTGTAAAAGGTTCTGTACATTTACTGCCGCTACAAAAGCGCTCATTTTCACAATACCATGCAAAGAGAACGAAGTTGTAATAGTTAAGAAACTTTCCATAACTTAAAAAAATTAATAGATAATATCTTCAGTAAATCCATTATCAGTCAAGATTGGAAATTTAATTTAATTGAATTGATGAACATTTCGATTTAGCAATTTCCCAAACAAGAAAGCAATGCTTGGTTTAAGAATATTATACACTTTTATGGATTTCCACACTGCAATGCATAGCATAATGCAGTTGGCTCAAAATGAGTATTACACGATTTAAGTTCAGATATGGCAAAAACTTTATTGGTTAAGCAGTGAGGTGCGGTGATCGATAAAGTAGAATTCGGTCAAATCCCGCCCATATTTTTAGACATACAATCATGTGTGTATTCAATAGCTGGTCTCTAACTACACAATTTCAAGGGAACATATATAAAAGGCATTCAGCAGTAATATAGGATTAATTAAGTACATAAATTTATTTTATACATACACTCACTAGACATTTTACTTTTACCTTCTAGAACCTTAATTTAGGAATAAGAAGTAGAAGTAATCAATGTAAATTTGGAATGTGACATTTTGGGTGAAATAATTTTCAGCAAGCCTATTTAACAAAGTGAACCTTAGTAACTACCGTAAAAACAAATAAGGTTAACGATAATATCCACAATAAGGTTGAGTATTTCGAGTGCAGTCCCGTGTTTAAAAAGTTTGATGATTCCGACACCAAAACCAAGTTGTGGACAAGAACGGAGCAAAAGTTTGTGGTATTTCCGAAGCATCTGTCCCTTCCAGTATTGACGAAAATTCCTCGAGTTATCATACGGTATGGCTGCAAGTCCAATCAACATGAAAAGTATAATGATACAAAGAGAAGATACTAAGATGGCGCCAAAGTACACAGCAAAGTTCATCATTTCGTACAGCATCAAGGCGGCAAACGCGCTAATTGAGCAGATTGGGATTCCCATTCCTAACAAAACATGAATGAAAGATCTTATACCAGACGCGCCCTGTTCCATCAGGATTTGTAGTTGTCGATGAAGTTGAAAACCCAGAACAAAAGTAGTGCCACTTTCGTTTTGGTTTGGGACTCGAGGGATAAGTGTGGAACTGCTTCGCACAATAAAGTCCAAGTATGCTGTCGCGCTCATGATCAGTATGACGACGTAGAAATTCACACAGGTACCTAAATGTCCGATAATCCCGCAAGCAAATACCTTTAAAATAATTTTCCATTTCCAGCCCATTTCTGGAAACCAGAGGTGGGCAGTTTTCTGAATTGGATCATGTGAATAAATCAATGGAGCAACAAAACAAAGTAGTGGAAATGCGCAAAATGCTAAAGCAAGGAAATAAACAATTATTTCTGGTAATTTTAGTCGTCGCCGTGAATTGTACAAATTTTTCAGTCCAAACTCATCCTGTGTGTGACCTCGAAGTGCTTCATTCAAGACGAATGAAAATTTATCCGCATTTTTCTCGCAAGTGGTCATTGCAGAAAGACCGACTACACAACTGCAAATAAAAATAAAAATAGTTCCTACTAATATTATGGTTTTTTGGTCGGCTGTCCAACTGTCTCCCAATAAAATGCAAAGCCGTGCGCCCAGAAAAAACACTAGCTCTAGCTTTAGTATATCCCATTGTAACTTCCATACTGTTCCTGCATGATACTGTGGATTCGGAATGAAGCGCTTGTTGTCATTTAGAAAAAGAACGGACGTAACTAAACGTTGAATAATAATTATGACGTTGATTGCAGGAATTAGCAGAGCCATTGTAACCCAATCTACAATTTTTGTGGGGAACAAAACTTCAACAATTGAACTACTTATTGAAAGGGGGTCTAATCGTATAGATTTACACAGGAATATATTCCGTTTTAAGTTAAGAATAATAATAATCGGGACTATCCATATTTTTTGTTCTGGATTGTTTGATATGGAAAAATAGACTATATCGAAGTGTGCCAGGTACAAGGGTTTTTTAACTGGCACACCCTCATATTTGATTATTATGGATAGGTATATTGTTTTCAACTGACTCTAATATTTATAAACTAAAATAGACATTTACACTCATTTAAATAAATCTGATATACCCTATTCAGGAGTACCTGTCAAAAAAGTTTTCATCTGTCTATTAGGTATATTTTATGATATATTTTTCTTGAAGTAATGGACTCAAATGTCATGTTTTCTTCTAAATTGAACATGTTTTGAAAACTATTTACCTAGACCTACACATAACGGTCCAAAAGGTACATATTCTTTTACATTTTTAAAATTACTTCGTGCGTAGTTTTTTAAAAAACAAAAATACTGAAAATTTAAGGTAATTTTTAGCTTTATAAATTATAATCTTAAAATTTTGGTAGATTTGAAATACATCTGGTTATGTACAGGCTTCTTAAACTTACCATCCCCTTTCATGTTTTTAACCAAAGGCATTTTACCATTTAAATATTTGTATGTTAGGTTTTAATATATAGTTATGCAAAGTTAATAACTTTGGTAATCAAAAATCATAAAACAATCACAATTTATGATCAATTCTCGGGGCTTCATGAGAAATATTTTAACCGCAGTAAATAAGAAAATGGGGTAGTTTGACTTCCACTTTTGCATCTGTATATAGCGATGTCATAATGATATGTAGTAATTTGTTTGTGTCAGTTAATCAAAATAATCCATGCAATCAGAAAATTCAAGTACGATATTTTCCTGGCCCATAAAGACATTCTGGGTTTTCTAAAATGGTAATGTTTTCATCCAAATAGAGTTTTGGGGTGTCCAATTTTTGTGAAAGGTTCTGTACACTTGCTGCCGCTACAAAAGCACTCATTTTCGCAATACAATGTAAAGAGAACGAAGAAGTAATAGCTAGGAAACTTTCAGTAATTTAAAAGAAATTAATATAATATTGTCAATACTTCCATTATCAGTCAAGATTTGAAATTTTTAGTTGATTGAATTGATTAACATTTCGATTTAGTAGTTTTTCTAAGAAAAAAGCAATACCAGCGTATAAGAATATTATGTACTTTTATGCATTTCCCCACTGCAATGCAAAGACTGCAGTTGGCTCAAAAAAGAGTATTACACGATTCAAGTTCAGAAATGACAAAAACTTTATTCGTTAGGCAGCGTGGTGCACTGATCCACAAAGTATAATTCGGCCAAACCCCGCCCATATTTTTAATATACATTTATGTATATGTTTAAAAGCTAGTCTCTAATTACACAATTTCAAGGGAATCAATACCCAAGAAGCAAGCTTCATCTAATAGACGCATATTTTAGATCATCGATGGATGTTTAGATGTTCCAAAGCTAGATGTCCAATTGCTGTGCTGTGGACATCTTAGCTGGAATAATTACGGAGGTTCGTGATGAACATGTCGTTACAACTTCGGATGTATTTTGGATGTCTATGTTTCGCCGTTCGTTTCCCGCGCATGCATTTGTGGACGGTTGGCTTTCTCAAGTAAAATACATTCATAAAGTAAACAACCCACTGCATATCGGTTTTTTCACAAAGTTGGGAAGGTTCAATAAACAATCAATTAGTATTCCGTGTTATTAAAAGTAAAAATATTATTATCTGCAGTAGTGGACTGCTGAAAATAACTAAAACGAGGCAGTTTTTTGGAAGACAGAAATAATAGTTTATAAAGTGTAGGTTCGTTCGTTTCAATTGTTAGTCATTTACAGTATTAAGTTGCGGTTCGGTTTGTTGTGCAGTTGTTGTGTTTGTTGTTAAGTGGTAAGGTTTTTTCTTAATTTGGAGTAATTCACTTGCATATATTCAATTTAAATGTAGTAGAGTTCCGTTTCGGTGCAAGTATTTATTGGAAGCATAAAAACATGAGTGGCTCGTGATCTCGTGAAGTTAATAATATCAAACGTGTAGTTTAATTAGTGGTTGATTGTTGCAAGTTAATGATTGTTGGGTTGCAGGATATTTCATGTTTTTCTGACATTATGTTTGATTTAGACTGTATCATGTTTTAATTTCTAATAAATAATGCATTTAAATACTTAGTGGTGAGAATTTAATGAGCATTTAGCATATTATCAATACAGCATAAACATATGACATCCAAAATATAAACCAATAAGCTTCTACTAGCACGTCCCGTAAACATCCTACCTACAGACGCGTAGTGCTATTTTGACATCCAAAAGACGTCATTTGGAACATTCAATTAGATATCTATTAGCTCTCTGAGAACGACATTGGGCTATGTACTGGATATCTAAAGTACGAACAATTACATGTTTTGGACATCGGTGGGATATTCGCAAGTACGGCTTAGGACATATATGGGATGTCTAATCGACACAATCTTGCTTCTTGGGTATAAACGGTATTCAGCAGTAAAATAGGATTAATTAAATACATAAATTTATTTCATGCATACACCTACCATACATTTTATTTATACTTTCTAGAATACTAACTTACGAATAAGAGATATAAGCTAGCAATGCAAATGTTTAATCTTAAAAATTTGGGTGACAAACATTTAGCAAGTTTTTTTTTACAAAGTGAGATTTAGTAGCTATCATAAAAACAAATCAGGTTAACGATATTGTCCACAATAACGTTGAGTATTTCGATTGCAGTCCCGTGTTTAAAAAGTTTGATGATTGCGACACCAAAACCAAGTTGTGGACAAGAGCGGAGCAAAAGTTTGTGGTATTTCCGAAGCATCTGTCCCTTCCAGTATTGGCGAAAATTCCTCGAGTTATCATACGGTATGGCTGCAAGTCCAATCAACATGAAGAGTATAATGATACAAACAGAAGATACTAAAATAGCACCAAAGTACACTGCAAAGTTCATCATTTCGTATAGCCTCAAGGCGGCAAACGCGCTAATTGAGCAGATTGGGATTCCCATTCCTAACAAAACATGAATGAAAGATCTTATACCAGAAGCGCCCTGTTCCATCAGTATTTGGAGTTGTCGATGAAGTTGAAAACGCTGAACAAAAGTAGTGCCACTTTCGTTTGGGTTTTGGACTCGAGGGAAAAGTGTGGAACTGCTTCGCACAATAAAGTCCAAGTATGCTGTCGCGCTCATGATCAGTATGACGACGTAGAAAGTCACACAGGTACCTAAATGTCCAAAAATCCCGCAAGCAAATACCTTCAAAATAATTTTCCACTTCCGGCTCATTTCCGGAAACCAGAGGTGGGCAGTTTTCTGAATTGGATCTTTTGAAAAAATCAATGGAGCAACAAAAGAAAGAACTGGAAATGCGCAAAATGCTAAAGCCAGGAAATAAACAATTATTTCCGGTAATATTAGTCGACGCCGTGAATTGTACAAATTTTTTAGTCCAAACTCATTCTGTGTGTGCCCACGAAGTGCCTCATTCAAGACGAATGAAAATTTATCCGCATTTTTCTCGCAAGTTGTCATTGCAGAAAGACCGACTACACAGTTGCAAATAAAAATAAGAATAGTTCCTACTGATATTATGGTTTTTTGGTCGGCTGTCCAACTGTCTCCCAATAAAATGCAATGCCGTGCGCCCAGAAAAAACACTAGCTCTAGTTTTAGTATATCCCAATGTAACTTCCATACTGTTCCTGCATGGTACTGTGGATTCGGAAGGAAGCGCTTGTTGTCATTTAGAAAAAGAACAGACGTAACTAAACGTTGAATAATAATTATGACGTTGATTGCAGGAATTAGCAGACTCATTGTAACCTAATCTACAATTTTTGTGGGTGTCTATACAAAACTTCAGCAATTGAAGTGCTTATTGGAAGTGGGTCTAATCGAATAGATTTACATAGGAATATATTCTGTTTCAAGTTAAGAATAATAATAACCCAGATTATCCATATTTTTTGTTCCAAATTGTTTGATATGGAAAAATAGACTAAATGTAAGATTTTAGTGTGCCATATAATGTAGTCTACCCCCTGATTCGATTTTCATGGATAGGTAAATTGTTTTCAACTCACTCCAAATTTTTTAAACTAAAATAGACATTTTTAGACACATTTAAATACATCTTATATATCTTATGCAGGAGTTCCTGTCAAATAAGTTTTCATCTGCCTATTAGAAATGTTATATGTTATGTTTTTCTTGAAGTAATGTATTAAAATGTCATGTCTTCTACATTGGACATGTTTCGAAAATTGTTTTCCTTGACATAACGGGTAAAAACGTCCTTGTTCTTTTACATTTTTTAAAATTACTTATAATACTTATTTCTTTTAAGCGATATATCAAAAACTATTCAAAAAAGACAAGTTTCAGTAGGTATTGTAGGTAGGTTACGAAACCAGATTGCCTAATGAAATTGATTTAAGACCAAACTAAGGCTAATATTATAGGCCGCATGTAGTTATGCAGGGTGATTGGTCATTTTGTCGGGAGTAGCTAAGACATTTCCAGTAGGGGCAATAAAAGAATTGACGTATGTAATTTCTTTAAACAAAAATACTGAAAATTTTAGTTAATTTTTAGCTTTATAAATTTTAATATTAATAATTTGGTGGATTTGAAATACCTCTGGTTATGTATAAGTTTCTTAAACTTACCATCCCCTTCCATGTTTTTGATAAAATGCATTTTACCCTTTAAATATTTGTATGTTATATTTTGGTATATAGTTATGCAAAATAATAACTTTGGCAATCCAAAATCATAAAACAAACACAATTTATTATCAATTCAACTATTTGGGGCTTCATGAGAAATATTTTAACCCCAATAAATAAGAAAATAGAGTAGTTTGACTTCCACTTTGGCATCTGTATATAGAGATGTCATAATGATATGTAGTAATTTGTTTGTGTGATTTAATCAAAATTATCCATGCAATCAGAAAATTCAAGTACGTATGACTGAGTCAAAATATTAAAATCATTTGCAATATCAGGTAAAAGATAGTCTCAATAGAACATAACGCTTCGAGAATGTTTCAGAAACAGCAAAGTTTTTGCAATGTACATAAATATGGAACCTGGTTTTTACATTTTGTAGTTCGAACATTGTTCTGCATCTCAAAGTTCCCTTTTCATACCCAAAACCAAATATGCATCACGTTTAAATGCAATACAGCTACTTTATTGCAGTTGCAAATCCCATTAATTTCACTCCAATAATCTAATCAAGCACATGAGCATTCCATACGCACATTCCATAACCCATGGGAAACAACGTCCAGTCTATCCTGGACAAAACTCTTTTTTATCTTCGTTTCCCGGACATAAAGGCTTATTAAGCCAAACCCTACCACACCGTCACATTGCGAATGCACAAGGGAAGCTTCCAACGTGCGTAGCTTCCCTACCATCCTGATTTCTCGTAGCTTGCAACTCTCTCTCTCTCTTTCACTTTTAAGCTGGACAGTGAACATAGGCTTTCAGCTTTTCCCTCGAGACCTCACTTTTCTCTGTCGTAAACTAGGAGCATTGTTAGCTACAAGGGGATTTTAGCTGTAGCTCTTCATCAGCATCACCACACCGTAACGCTCCTCATCAAGGTTGTCTGCCTCTTTCCACAACGTCAATGAACCATTCCAAAATCCATTAAAAATTTAAGAGCAGCTCTCTTCCTTTTTACCTGACCTTGCATGCAGAGAATTTTGTGTGCAAGAAGACTGCATTCTGAAAAAAACGGGATGGATACGGATGGCAGTCATTATATTCAACGTCTCCTTTGTATTGCGGTCGTTGGTTTTTGTGGTAGGCAGTAGACAGTCGGCAGTTTTGCTAATGCGTTATGGAACAATGAAAGCAACACTCGCTGTTCCGTCTTGAGAAAAGCCTCTCGATGAGAGATAGGAATCCCGCATATGAGCATAATATTTGAGAGCTAGGTTCCCCAAAGAGCTATATAATGGAGTCATCATCATCATGCTCCAGACAAAGTATCTCTTTCCCCGTCTAGGGAATTTCTTCCTGGTTCCAAAGTGTGGTTTGTGCTTTTCACCTAATAAATTATCAAAACAGACTCGTATCTTTTAGTAGCTCCACGATCGATATGATTTTTACAAAAAAAATATTTTTTTGAAAATATTCTGAATTTTTGCAAATAAAAATATGCGCGTTTTTTGTATTCCAATTCAACTCACGTAAACTAGTCCATGTGATGGGATATATTGTGACGGTTTGTTTCGTTCCACACACTTTACAACGAGAAGAGGGTAATCTTCAATGAATTATGAGCCTAATTTTGTTCCATTTGCGCTACCTCTTCCTTCCTCTTCAGCTTTGTTTCAGGGAAACCATCCAGAGCATTTGGAGGGGAGCTGAGTAGGTTGGAGAGGGGATTTATTTTGTTTCATGTGAAACGCATTGCAAAGCAAATCCACTTCACATTCACTTGACTTTGACGTTCACTCTTTCTTTTGTAAATTAGAGTGGAACGTGATTTCCATCGTGATTCATGAGGCGAGAGCCGACCAGACTACAAATGATGGTGTATCACACATATTGTACATTTTGGACTTTAAATCTTCAATGCTCATGCTTCACATTGTAAAGAGATACAAGCACAGAATAAATATAAAAAAATTGACCGTTTTTCAAATCCCATTTTGTCCAGCAGCTCAAAAAATCAAAGCTAATTACGTTCTGCTTCTGTTCCATACAATGCCAGTTTAAAAAATGAGGGAATGATTAAGCACTTCCTGTACAAATGTAGATGATAATGAAAACTACAAATATTTATGGTTGAGCCCTCTCCCCTATTCTTCTTTATACAGATAATCCTATAAGCATGCATCTGTTTATGTATGTTTATGTACACACCTTTGAAGAGGGATAAAAAGAGCACAATGAAAAAAGGGTTGAAGTGCGTGAGTTGAGCGTCCCATTATATTTGTAAAGTTGCGCGGATCATTACTACAAATCGTTTTAAGCTGAATCCTGCAACAATGCGAATGTAGCTGTGAGATTTAAAATTGTGTCGATAATTCCCAATGCTGTTTTCGCCTTGATAAATCTAATCGCTGGGCTGATGGAATAGCCAATTGGTGGACAAGCCCTCAATTGTCTCTTTTCATAACGGTTATTTGAGTACATTAGCTTAATTTTCCAGAAATGGATAAATTTTTCACCATTTTTATTTGGAATGGCAGCAAGAGAAATCATTAGAAAATAAACGGCACATGCGGATGGCGCCATAAGGCTGCAAATTAGGTAAAATATGAGAGGGAGATAAGAATACAGTTTGAGGGCAATGAAAGCACAGCTGGCGGTGGCAAACATGCCCATAAACACGACAAATGAAACAAAATCGCGAGCTGCTTGATTTGCGAATGTAGTCATGAGCTGGATAGTTTTGTAGAGATGAAGGCGATTGCAAAATAACTGCCTACTTGGTACTTGTATTTTTGTTGAAGTTTGTTTCCCATATAACTGATATGATAACTGTTGTACGGCCTCGGTAAGCATGATGATAAGAAGGAGAAGTGATAAAACGGTGGCTGCCGAGTGAAGAGAAATGTAGAAGTAGAGAAGAAATGTAAATAATCCTATGAGGAACCTAATTATTAAGGTTGTCTCAGAGGGTTGAAGTAGTTTCATGAAGAAAATTAGAGTTGCTTGCACAGGGTCATAGTTTCGAATAAGTGGAAGTGCCACTGTGATGAGAGGCACGTATGCATAGCAAATTCCAAGGATGTAAACCACTGCTTCCCCATTTAAAACTCTTTGCTTCCAGCGTAATTTTCCTAGTTTTTAACGTAATACGAAAATATTACAGTTTTGTAATAATTTATTATTTTATGAATTTCAGATTTTACCTGGAATCAAAGGCCGCAGTTTGAAACGCTGTGTGAGCAAATAACAAAGTTCTGCTGGATGCCTTTCCACGGTCCAAAAAGCAGGTAACGCTATGCAAACTATTGTCATTGCAAATGCAAATATTCCAAGTTCTTCCATGCATCTTTTTGTCTTTCCATATGTGAGCATCCAAAATACTTTGCAAAATGAGAAAATTAAAATATAGCCAAGAAAATATTTAACTGAGTGGTGAATTGGTTTAATACTGAACCCATTGTGTTTGCTTTCTTGGACTAAATAAGTTGATGG
Source organism: Orchesella cincta (assembly GCA_001718145.1). Taxonomy (NCBI): domain Eukaryota; kingdom Metazoa; phylum Arthropoda; class Collembola; order Entomobryomorpha; family Orchesellidae; genus Orchesella; species Orchesella cincta. The sequence continues at coordinate 56,477 of LJIJ01000645.1, read as the reverse complement.
GTGAATGGAGAAAGTAGAAATTTTAAGTTTTTCGAGAACCACTTGAACTTGCAGAGCGGCTGATGTTAATGCCATTGTTGCAGGTTGATTGAAACTGACTTCAAATCGAAGTTAAATTAAAAGAAACTATTTTTTGCAAGCGTATGCCTGTCTGTTGATTTTTTTGAAAAATTTCCACGTTTGGAATTAGGAAAACTGCTTCCAACTAAAGTTGAATCAGGTATACATTTTATACAGCCAATAAAATAAATTTATTTTATTTCATAAAACAACACGAAAAAGTATGTTTTTAAATAATTCACAAAATCAATTATACTAAACGAGATATACCTTCTAACGTTAAAAACAGCTTGAAGATATCGCAACTTACCTTCCAACCAAGCAGAGTCAGCTTTGAGCTTGATATACTATATACTGTCCAAAACTCCGAAATTGGTGATAGCCCATACGTACATAGTAAATCCAATTAAGTTTTAATGGATGTTAAATAAGTTAACTTTGTTTTCATAAAACAGATATTTGCTCCCGGTTGACATTAATATTGCTTTAAATTGAAATAAAGCAATTAAAAAATAAAATTTGGATTTTACAATTTCAAATAAAAGCAATAAAAGCAATAAGCAGCGCTGTATATTTCCTCAACCCCTGTTCCAACGAGAGTCCGATTTCCGGAACAGAGTACTTTCGTTTCTTCTTAAATGTTCTTTTCATAACTCCATAGCTTTTTTATGTTGCGGAGAACCCAACTCTGTCAAAAAGAAAAACACATACCATCATCCCCAAATTTGAAACAAAAATGCATATGACGCAAATATCAAATTTAAATACATCATAATGAATCATTAGTATATCGTAACCGATGATAACGCACGTGTTCCAAATGCAGACGGCCATAATCATAAAGACACGAACTGAAGCTAGTTCTTCAAGAACGAACTCTTAAAAAAACCCATTTTTTAATACATTGCAAGTACAAATAACGAATTCTTCATTTTATTGAACAGCCTGAGTACTTTCTCCTTGGCTTTCCCACTGTGCATCTTATATCTAACAAGTGTAATCCGATCTCGGTATATATGGTGTTTTTTACTAACGTTCTTCCATTTTTAATTTAAGGCTATTTAAGCATTAGGTGAATGTAGAGACCCTAAGCGTTCTCCGAGCACCGTTACCAGGATACATCAGATTTAAAACCTATGTGTCCCACGCATACATCCTTTTTATGATATTTTGATTTCGACCATATTTGACATTCATCTGCAGCTGCATGCAAGTTTCCAATTGCTAATCACTCATTAGGACAACAGTTCGCATATAATCCACCTTTATCATCTAATACTCAATTATTTTTTAAAAATCTATAGTATTGATTACATATTCATATAATATATGTTCTAAATTTGGCATTGCTCAAATTAGGAGGTTACATAAGTACAAAGGTTGCCATATAATCTAGTACGACATTGGAAATCACTAATAAGCTACTATTTTGCACGTGCTCAAAAGAGGGTTCCAATACAATGCCAATTTGAGGACAAGCTCGAAGCTGCCTCCTTTCCAAGGACTTTCCCTCTAATTTTGCTTTCCAGCTCATCCTAAATGTATTCCCGTTTAGGTGAATTGGTGACGCCAAGTTCACAAACAGGAAAATGGTTTGTACGCCAATCTCAAAAAATAAAAAACACGGTCCATACGTCGAAACAGGTAACTGTTCATACATAGTTATAATTAGAGTTCCACACCAAACTAGAAGCATCATACACATTCCTATCAAAACAGCGGAGAGATGGGCAAACTCTGAGTTGAAAAGTTGAAGAAGTAGCCTCAAAGATTGGAAAAGATTTAAGCGTTTTCTAAAGGCGATATGCAGAGGGACGTTTTCCCCCTGTGAGGAATTTGAAGGGGAGGTTATGAGCCTTTTAGATAGTTTGTCGTTGCAATCAAGGATAGATGCTGCTATTAGTACTAAATTTATACCGATAACAGCCGTGTGGTAGGCCACAAAAGCGTAGATAATTCCCGCAAATATTTTCACCGGAAGGGAATTTTCAACACCGGAAATGAGCTTTACGAATGTTTGAACTGAATCGTAATTCCTTGCAAAGGGTAAGACGCTGGCTACCAAGGTTAAAGTACAGGGAGCTGTGCACGCAACATAAGCGACAGCCTCCATCCAGTCAAACGGGGAGCTTCTGATTTCATTTTTTGAAATTAATTTTAAGGATTGATTGAAAAGAAAGCAGATATCCTTCAAGTTTCTTTCAACTGTCAAGTAACAGGAAAGAGCCATTGCACAGAGTGCCACAAACAACATTTGGACTCCGATTTGCTCCATTGTGGCTAAGAGCATCTTATCATCATCATCCACCTGCTTTAACACGGTGATGAGATAGTTCACCCTCCAAAACAACATGTAGCAAATAATAGTAAGAACTAGAAATTTAGAAAATTTCCACAAAGCTTTGTGAAAATTACTGCGGAAAAAGGAGAAATTTTTAACAAGCGTTTTGTCGCCATTGAAGTAAAACGGCAAGGGAATCCTAAACTTTTGAAGCAGGGGCAAGCTGATAATTGTTCCTTTAGCAAGCCCCATCTTTTACCGAGAATTTTTCAATTTGTAGAAAGTTTTTGGGAATGCAAGAATTATAGTGAATGAATTAAATCTGGTTCTGTATACGATACTGTAAGTGATTTCTTCCACTGACTACTTTCGTCTGCAGGGCTGAATGAATTTTATTCAGAATGTCATTCTTACCTAATTGCAGGTTTATTTGTCTGATCGTGCTTAGAATGAAGGATGCTCTAAATTATATCATTAGACCACTCTTTATTTTAGTTGTAAATGGGTATTAACATTGAAAAAGGTCGTCTGTAATAACCTCGTTCCAGTCTAAAAGACTTTGTTAGTAGCGCCGCAGTAATTTAGTAATTTAGCACGACATTACAAGTATGCCCTCGGATTGCATGTATTTGACGGCCAATTCTAACACGAAGCCAATCGAAGCACAAATTCAAAGTTGCTCATTTTCTGGAGAGCTCCACTTTATTTCGCCCCCTATTTCCATTTAACTTTAAAAAATTAAAATGAGTACCGCTGCAAATGATACTGCCGTCATACTCGTGACATGCAAGGCAAGGTGAAGCCTCCCATACATAGTTATTATGAATGAGCACCCAAAATAAGGAATAATACACATTCGCGTTTTCACCCTAAACAAGGGGTTTAAAACTCTCGTTAGCGAAATTCTCAAAATTCGATACAGTTTGAGATGCCTTCTAATTTTAATATGAATGAATTCGCGGAATTTGTTACAAAGGACATGAAATGTTAAGTTTCTTCAATCACGTTTTCAGAGATTCAACAACCAATGTTGATGGAGATAATAACCCCTTGTCAGCTCCATTTGATAGACTCATATTTTCACTTTTCAGTCAGGGTTTCATGAAGTAGGTAGTAGATAAGTGGAGTCAGTCTTTCTCAAATAATTTAAACTGGTGAGTTTACATTAAAAAGGTTGTATTATTTTGTCATTATAAAAGTGTGTCTGTAAGAAAATCCACTTGTTCAAATGCTGCTTTGAGACTAACATTAATTTTAAGCATAGCATAAGTTTAATCGTGCCTTTGTAATTACTCAAATTAGGAGTTTGTCATGAGCACAAAAGTTGCCATATAATCCAGCACCACACTGCAAATCACTAATAAGCTATTTACTCGCACGTGTTTTACCGCCGGTTCCAACGCAATGCCAATATGAGGACAAGCTCGAAGGTGCCTCCTTTCCAAGGTATTTATCCCTAATTTTGCTACCCAGTTACTCATAAATTTTTTTCCATTTTTGTGAATTGGAAATGCTAAACTCACAAAAAGGAATATGGTTTGTAAGCCAATCTCAAAAAATAAAAAACACGGCCCATACGTTGACATGGGTAACTGTTCATACATAGTAATAATTAAAGTTCCGCACCAAACTAGAAGCATCATACACATTCCTATTATAATCGCGGATAGATGGGCAAACTCTGAGTTGAAAAGTTGAAGAAGTAGTCTCAGCGATTGGAAATTTTTTAAGCGTTTTCGAAACGTGATATGAAGGGGAATCTTTTCCCTCTGTGAGGAAATCGTAGGGGTGGTTATGAGCCTTTTGGATAGTATGTCTTGGCAATCAAGGATAAATCCTGCTATCAAAATTAAGTTACTACCGACAAGAACCATATGGTGGCCAATAAAAGCGTAAAAAATCGCTCCAAGTATTTTTACCGGAAGAGAATTTTCAATGCCAGAAATCAGTTTCACCAATGTTTGAACTGTGTCATAGTTCCGGGTAAAGGGTAAGGCACCAGCTATCAATGTTGCCGAAAAAGGGACAGTGCAGCCAATGTACGCGACGGCTTCCATCCAGTTGAATTTCGAACGCTTAATTTCATTAAGGGAGATTATTTTCAAGGATTGATTGAATAGAAAGCAGATTTCCTCTAGGACTTTATCAAGTGTACAGTAGCAGGTGAGAGTCATTGCGCAGATAGCTGTGAACAGCATTGTCACTCCGAGTTCCTCCATTTTATGTGAAAGCAGTATCTTATCATCTTCACCAACCTGCTTTAACTCGGTGATAACGTGGTTCACCTTCCAAAACAGCATGTAGCAAATGTTTGTAAAAACTATAAATTTGGAAAGTGTCCACAGGTTTCTATGAAAGCAGCTGGAGAAAAATTGACAATTTTTAACAAGACCTTTGTAACCATTGAAATGAATTGGTAGGGGAATTGTAACTTTTTGGAGTAGGGGTAAACTGATAAACGTTCCTTTAGCAAGGCCCATTTTTTAAGAATGTTCTCGTAATTTATTTTAAAAAAATTTGAAAATGCAGAGAATTCACTTTTTAGTTCCTAAAGGCACAGCTGAAAATGATGAGTTTTGCTGACTTCTTTTCTATTTAAAGGCTGAGTCAGATTCACGAAGATATGCTCTAGTAATTGCAAGTTAGATTGTCTGGTGGCCAGACTCTGGCCTTGCTAAGAATGAAGGATACTTTGAATTACAGAGTAGACGACTTTAATTTTAATTAGGGTAAAAGCATTAGTATCTAATGTTTAACATTTAAATAGACCTTGCTAAAGAGGGCCGTAATTAAAAGATGGCAAAAGGGTGAACCCTCAAAACTTTTTAGCTTCCGATTTTGCCTGAAAATTTGTAGGATGATACATTTTGATTGCGCTAGATTTACGGAATCTGCAAATAAAATTAGAGAAATTTACCGGAGCGTGCGCGCACCCACCCGCGGGCGGCGGGCGATCCGGGGCGCGGGCGGCCCGCGCAGCGGGGCGGGCTGGGAAAACGGCCCGAAAAACGTTAGTATACATATGGGGAAAATTGACGCGCTGTATCGAATGATGCAGAAATCTAGTAAATTTCTTCTAATTATTGCAGATCCGTTCAATACTTCGATCAAAATCTAGCATGCTACAGAATTTCAGCAAAATCGCAGCCAAAAAAGTTTGACGGCACCTTTGGGCCCATCTTTAATTTACGGCCCTCTTTACAATAACCGTTGTTCCAATGTTTTATTGACTTTGTCAAAGCAATACCACAGTTGCCAGTGTAATTCAGCCCACGACCATAGAAACCACGAGTAAGCAGTTGGGTTGCATATATTTGACGGCCAGTTCCAACACGAATCCAATTGGGGGACAAGCTTGAAGTTGCCTTTTTTCTAGAGAACTCCACTTCATTTCATCCCCCCATTTTGTTTTAAATGTCATTTCGTTTTTATATGTTGGCGTTGTCAAACTCTCAAAAAAAGGGGGGGAAAAATAAAGTATTCCCTGCAAAAAATGAGAACCCCGTTTAGGGGCTTTGAAAACCTTGGATATGGAATGGTAAGGGCCGGGGGGGGCGGGAATTTGCTTCCCAGTGACGGATTTTTTTAGTTAAAGGTTTTTTTTTTTGGAATTTTTAAAAAACTTTTTTTTTCAATAAGGATTCCCAAAGGGAACCCAATTGTTTTTTCCAACAAAAAAAAAAATTTTTCAGGGGGGGGGTGGGTTTCCCCCCCACAAAAGGGGCAAAAGAGTGGGCATGCTTGCCAAAAAAAAAGTTCCCATTATAAGAAAAATTTTCCCCCGCAGGTTTAACCTTTTCAACCCTTGGGAAATTTTTGAGGTTTTTTTCCAACCCCGGGGAAAAAAATTGTGAAAAAAGGGAAAATGGGTCTTTGGCGGGGCAAAAAGGGGGTCCCCAATTACGGGTTTTAAAGAAACAAAAAAGGGGAATTTTGAATCAAACCTTAAAAAAAAAAGGATAAAAGGCGGAATGGTGGGGGGATAAACCAAAAAAAGCTTTTCCGCCTTATTTAAACCAAAAAGATTTTCCTTTTTTAAAGTTTTCCCAAAAAGTTGGCGGTCTGCGGGCTTTGGGGAGGGCTTTTTTTTCAAGGAATTTAATTTATTTTTAACAAAAATTTTATTTGGAACAAAAAGTGAAAGCCCCAAAATTTCAAAACAAGGCTTTGGGAACTTTTTACTTAAACAAGGGGTCCAAGAATACAGAGATAGTGCCAATGAATCCAGTGGCTATGATAAACATGTATAATCTCAGGCCTCCTTCCAGTTTCTTCCAGAGGACCGTTTTGTTTTCATTCTACCCAATTATAGTGGGTGGACAGAATGTTGGGTTCGATTTACTACTTACAAAATGTTAGTTATAAAAATTTTTCAAACCTTTATACTATGATTTAAATGGAGCGGTACTTTATAATTAAATATATCGGAAATCGCAAGACCCGACCGCTTCAATATAACAAAGGTCCAACGCAAGCCCAATGGCTGACAACCTTCAGTTCCTTCTCCTCTGGTTCCTCACAAAACTCCAAAATCTTTTAAACTTCACCCCATTCGTGTGGGGAACGGAGGTCAGCTCAATGAAAATTATTAAAGTGGTAACTAAAACTGGCGCAAGTATACAACAAGGTCCATACATAATGAGAGGCATTTGGTTTCCCAATTTGATAATTATATAAAGACCCCCAATACTTCCAAATGTGCTCATCAGTGTTCCCACGGCAACTAACTCTTTTCCAATTGTATTTCCCAGGTTAAACGTGAGTTTAAGCTTTTTATAAAGGTGAAAACAACGAGGAAATCCCAACACGAGGTGGGAATAGCCAAACACATTGAATGAAACTTGTGTCGCAGATTCCATTGCCAAAATTGCAATCATCGTAACATGGAGGCTGAGAATCGCGTTGTGAAAGCCTATGGTAGAGTAGATTACGGCTGAAATTATTTTTGACTTCAAGCTGTATTCTTCATTTGGAAAAAGAAATTTGTAAGAAAGTTGAATAAAATCATAAGGGCGGATAAACGGGATGGTTGAGACCATGCACGGAACTGACAGAAAGGAAAATGACAGTATTTGTAGCAGAATGGTTCCATATTTATCCGAATTATTTGGGTTCTCAGGTTTTCTACTAAAATGGGATATTGCAAATGATTGCGTGGCTAAAAAACAGAGCTCGTTTTTAAACTCCTCTACCATTCTGTAGCAGAAAATGGCTATGACCACTGTGGCAATAAAAATTAGGTGAAGTCCCAATTCCTCCATGGCATCTACTTTGTGTTCCGATTTGCAGCCGTGTCTCAGCATTTTTAGGAGGTGATGAAGTCTCCATGTTGAGAGCATGAAGATTATGAAGGAAACTCCATTTTTTGCATAAAACCAGTAAAATTTCTGAAACAGGCTGGATTCAAACTGGAGGTTACGTACAAGGCCTAGTTCCCCTCTAGGTCCGAAATTGAGATAAAAGGGGAGTTGGAAATGTGATTGAATTCGAAGGAAAACTAACAGAGCTCCGTTTCTCAGCCCCATTTCAAGCTAGAGGCTCACGTGCGACTGAATTATAATTTTTCATAAATTCGTAAAAATAACATTGAATTCAAGAGCATAAAGGAGGAGATCAATCTAAAAACCCATGACATTTCAGACTTTGTCCTTTACGCCCTTGTTCTACATTACATAAGTAAATAATTATACATGTTGATTTCTAGAACAGGGATTTACAATCACGTATACATTTTTCCAGCTGTAAAAATTGGTTCACATGCATTCCAACAAGTAAAGAAGTGCATGGCTATGACTGTGCCAGTTATTTGTGTTCAAAGTTCATCTTATCAACATCCTCTTTCCTTTTCTGGACCTACTTGAGCTCTTAGACAATGCAAGGCAATCACAATTCCACATTTTATTTTATCTCATTTGTCCAGTAACAAACCAACCCAGTCATCCTCATCCTAATGCATTTTCAACTTTGTCGTCATCAAAACCACAAACAAACAAACTATTACGCAGTAATCACTTTGTATGCCGTAAAAGGCCAAAATTACTACTTTGCGGGTTTGTTTCAATGAAATGTTTTTTACATATGCGTCAGAGCAACTGCAACCGCAATATTATTCATAGTTTCTTTGCTCATCATCCCCGAACCTTATAAAAATAACGAACATCTATTTATGCAACTTAACCGCCGCAAAGAAAAGAAATTTACTGAACGGTCATTTCGTTCCTCTCCATTTTGGGTATAAGATTAGATTAATAAACAGAATTAGCATTCTCCACAAAAATATACGAGCAGCTAGGAATACCGGAAGAAAAAGATGTAAAAGTAAGATTCCATTTTATTCCTTCCACTTCCTAATTTTTTCTATCTGTTCCTGGATCTCTGTGGCCAAGTACTATCTTAAAAAGCCGAACATTCCACACCCGGCGTGTGTTCAACGGCAACTGTCTCAAATACGAAATTTTTTCGTAATTACTTTCAAACTTTTCATGTCACCTTGTCTCCTTCTTCTTGCTCATGACAGTTCCATTAGGGGAAACAATAGGTCATAAAAACACATTGTTTTTTTTACTTTTCTTTTCAACCACAAAAATTAAAAATGGAAAAGGTAAACGGTCAATTTGTTACAAAAGTCTGGAGATCATCATCACCACCAGATTTCCGCTCCAGATAAAAATAGTTTAAAAAATTAACTTTATTTTTTTTGCACTTGCATTTATTTAAACCGTTACCATTCATACTTGTCTGGAGCAACATGCTCTGAATTATTAATGACTCCTTTTTCCCATCCCAAACCAGTTTTAAAACAGAGGAGCTTCCTCACTCTGGTGCACTATGATTATGAAACATATGTTGAGGAACTTGTCCGGTGAATATGATCCTTTCTCTTGATAATACTACGTGCCTTTGGTCTCCTCCTAAATCATAAATATTATCGCAATGGGACAATGCATCGCAATCCACTTTCACAATAACTTGCAACATATGTTGCTCTTTAATTTCCCCGTTGGATGGTTGGCCCTGCAAGCTCAATCCAAGTGTGACAGGTTGTTCAGCGGTTACATCATTAATAATCATTTACCCCTTTTATATTCCTGGCTGGCTGTTGCACACTTTGCAGACTCATGATCTGATGAGATGTGATGATATCTTGCCATCACAATATGAAACATCATCAGTTACCCATGCACCCTCATTTAGATTCTTACTTTGCCCCAAAATTCATATAAAATGTAAGTATTGCATATATACACGTATTTTTGCGATTGCCAAGTAAAAACATTTAAAGCGTTGAAATAAAACAGTAAGTTAAAACGGCCTGGGTTGGATTTGGATTTAAAAAGTTAAAAGGTACAAGGAGATAAAAATACATTTTGTTCTGTGTCTATTTACCATCATCATATGAGTGAGTGACTCAGAGAGCAAATCCAAAAAGGTAGCGGACCATATACATAAAAAATACTCTTATTTTTTCTGCCGAGGGTGAACATCTATTATTTATATGCATTTACACTCACACATACTTTTTTTAGGTAGGACTCTCCACAACCAGTGTTTGACCATAGTGCCCCACAAAATGCTCCAATAACTTCTTTAACATGGGTTAAGTAAGTGTTTCATATAAATGTACACTCACATTTTTGCCCTGCACATTTTTTTCCCCAAAGCATATATTATTTCAACGTAACTGATACTCTCATATGTTTTAATTTACGTTGTGGCATTTTTATTAAAAAGCCTTAATAGAAGAGGAGGAGGAGAAGGAGGATACGTTTGTATATATGTAGTTGTACCTAATTTTTAATCGTTATGCATAATATTAACTATAGATACAGCAACAAAAAAAGGAGCAGCGAGTGTTTTAAAAAATAAAACGCTTGTTATCTGCTGATGGATCAAAGGCACACACAACAATGCAATGAATAATGAAATTCGCAAAAAATTCCTCACATTCCAAAAGCAGGAACTGCATCTATATATATCTGTATCTCTTGTGTATAATATATAAAAATGCAACAAGGTATCCTTCCTTTTGACTTTTTTGCTGCGAAATTTACCTGTGGATATCTGATAATGATATGATATTGAAAAATATAGGTAGGTACAAAGAAGGAAAGGGTGCAATACCAGAGACGCAGGGCCATACGCAAAATGCGTTTTGAGACACTTTTCTGAAAGAAAACGAAGTGTTCCCTGTTTCTACCATAATAATTTAGCGGGGATGTAGACCAAAAAGGACAAAGCGAAAGACGACAGTGTTCGTTCTGTAAAAGTGTCAAAAGCAATTTATTTTTCGATTTTCACCCAAAAAGACGGAGAGTATTTATTAAAGAAGAAGACGAAGGTGAATAAGGGAGCAATTTTTTATAAAAATTTTTTTCTTTAGGTTAATAAGCAAGCTGATTTGGCTGCTGGTGCTCTCCTATCATATCAATAATCATCATGATCAGGGCTGCCCTCGTAGTAGGAATAGTAAAGTAAAATAAGCTCTAGTTTTTCTGTGTGAATGAAATGCCCAAAAAACTCTTCTCATTTCATCTTCAGCTGTGGCTGGCTATATACCTCCCTGGTCTGGTTTGGTTTGATAAAGTGTTGGCTATGTGGTTCATATCTTCTCGCAGTTGAGATTATATATAGATAGGTGGTTTGGATGTTGGATGGATAGGGGAACCTTTGCTGCTCCCTTCTCATTACCATTTTGACAGTGGAGTGGTGTACATCATCCACGGCGGTAGAGACACGCACAGTAACACACACGTTTTTCTAGTGGAATGGAAAAGTGGAGTTTTCCAGTTTTGCGAGGACTTGAGCTCACGTTAATTAAGTGCACGGCCTAGTCAAAGAGTGAACGTGGATGGTTGTGACTTGCTCGACTCAAATTAATATTTGGGAAGAAAAATCCCTTTGTTCTGAGTGAGTTTAAGCTAATTACTTTTGTTAAAAAGTGACGGTGTGTGCTCTAATTTGGATTTGAAACACAAAATTGGAAGAATTTCTGGTAAAGATTCATTTTCTCCCACATTTGCATTCAAAACAGGCTTGTGTTGAGCTCGAGTAGAAAACATTGTTTGTTTGGTTTGAGCTACAAGAAAAAATTAGGGATTTTTAGGAATCTTTTTGAGTTTTATTGTTGCTCACGTTCTACAAGAAAGAAAGGGCATTTTTATGAGATTGATTTTGACTTTTACTTTTGAGATTTTCATACATAATTCTGCTCTCAGAAAGAAACGTGCCAAAAAATATTGATAGCTGAATTTATTTTCTAGCTTTCAGAAGCTGCTATGCTTTTAGTTCTCATCCAACTGTGTTTGAATGTACGTGATCTTGAACTTGATCATCATCATCATCATTCTCATCCTGAATTGCATTGCTTGAACAACCATGATGATATGCATCTGCTCTGGTTAGAAGCGACGGGTTGTAGCTTCAAGTTTATTTCGAAGGTGAGAAAAGAAAAGGGAATTTTACTCGAAGGGGAAAACTTTTGTTGTCTCCCTCACTCTTTTTCATCATGGTCATGACCATGAGCACCATTAGCATCCAGAATGGGTTTTCTTGAACACGTGGGCAAAAGCAACTCTTCTCAGTTGCTTTGTTATTAGCCAATTCCTCGGTTTTTTAGTGGGTATTATCAACATCAACATAAAATGTCGAGGACAAGAGCATAATTGCATTTTCCGCTGGCATTTATTAGCATCCACAATCTCATCACGTCATGAATAGGAAGGAAGAAGGGGAGAGTAAAAATTTTGCAATAAAAATTTAGCCCCGGTTCCCTGTTAATTACATGACATTAGACACACCACCATTTCTTGAAGAAACTGTCAACAAGAAAGCAAATTGAAGTTAAAATATGCGGCGTTCAAAGCTGACTAGGTTTTTTCATTAAAAGTTTGTTGAACTTGAAATTGCATTATTTTTCAAAGAAACTCTCATTTCTTTCTCAGAATTCCAGGTGACAGGAAAACCCGGAAGAAAATGTGTGGCCAAAAGTTTTCTCCTGAAATGAAAAAACTGTGATTGTGCTCGTGACTCAAAGTGACACGGAAACTTATCATTGTCCTCATCCAAGAAACGAGTGAATTATCAGCAGCTTTTTCAACATGAGACTCTTCCGCGCCAAGCCGGATCGGCCAGCGGCACCTCCTTGCCTCGTGTCCTTGAGCCCTCTGCAAAGTTCTCTGGGTCCTGAGACGATGATTGATGGGAGTGGTGTGACTACCCCTGGGGACAGAGGGGCCCTTGTCAATGCCGCCCAAGAGCCAGAGCAACGACTCAATTTTTTCTTCATCGGCAGGAAATCGACCTCAAAGTCTGCATATTAAGGGGATGAAGCAGCACGCCGCTCAAGGGATAAATCTAACGAGTCCGAATAAAACGCCGGTGAAAAAAGGTAAAGTAAAACGTAGCCTAATTAAAAATTGATAGGGATCTTATTATTTGTAGCAAATACGAATCAAATCATATCTCAATCAATGAACTAACAAGGTAGTGAAGTAACAAAGGAAAAAGTCTAGTTTGGGGGTGTAATTTAAGTTAGATCCGATATCGAATAGAGATTAGGATACACGACGTTGATGTTATACATTGGATAAACTTTTAATCCACTTTTTTCTATCTTGAGAGCTAAGCTAACATATTTATGAGCGTGTGGGATTGGGATATTTGATAGGATGGCGGTAGTATACTTAAGGCTGTGATGTATGTAATAATCTTGTGTAATTCTGATTATGTTCTTGTACTTAATTCGCCAAATTTTTGGCAAACTCACCAAGATTTATTTTGGCATAAGTATGAATGAGAGTGGTGGCCTGTCTAACTCCTTTTTTGTGTAAGAAAAACCATAACAGTCAGTCTTGATAAAGCGTGGCATATCTGTTACTAATGTGTCTATAGGTACTTAATGAAGATGAGTTGGCTGTCTGTCTGTCTTTATCATTTTGCATTTTATTTAAATTTTTACTGTTTTAGTTTGAAACTTGCATAATTTGATGTGTAACTGTCAAATAGTTTTTTGTCTGAGGGTCCGCTACTTTGTTACATCCCGTTAAAAAAATTTATTTACCGAACCACTTAATTATTTCATTACTCCTAAAATATTAGCCATTTATTCATTTCGAAATCCCCATTGAGTTTGAAATGAATCCATTTTGCATGCACGTTTGTTTTACGCAAGAGTGGCTCAGTGTTTCTTTGTACATTTTTACAAGGTAGAATATCTAGCTCCTTTGATATGATACCATATCATGTGGTTTGCTTTATGATTGATCCATCATCATATTTTATGATCCAATCTAAAATTAAATAATAGCTCTGTGAGATCTAATACGCAATTAAATATTATGGTGCTAAAAAAAATTGGTAGGTGATGTGATATTTTATCATAATCATATCATATCCCATTACGCTCAGGAACAAATTGGCAGGCAAGATACAAATATTATTTTAGATTTTTGAAAAGTTTTTTTATTTCTACAATAATAAAATATTACATAAAGTTCAAACAAGACATAAACTCAACTTATTATGATCAAGATTCGTGATGTAAGTCAGATACGAGTAAGTTATTAACGTCCTAAATGGTTGGTTTTGATGACCCTCGTCAGAAAAGGTTAAAATCTTGCTTTTCAAACAAACAAAAGCCAAATTGGTCAAAAGATATCGAAATTTTCCCCATAAAAAAGTTTCTTTTTTGCTTATGAAACTAACAAAGTAATTACATTCTTTTATATGGGCCATCTGCTCCCACACTGCCCATAATTCACAAACTAATCGATAAAAATGATCGTTAACATTTTTCTAAAAAAAAATAACAAGATAACTACGTTCAACACACGCCATAGCTGCTGTTCCACCCGCCACCACCCACCCAATTCATATGAAAGTGAACTTTACTGGAAATAAGTCTCAAATGACATGCTAATATCCCAGCCCGCAGGGAAATGTCACTAACACCACGTAATTATAATGATATTATCTAGAACTCTTGCATGACACGAGTGTCTAAAAAAAATGAAGCCGGATATTAGCTAAAAAATTATTCTGTCAAGTTCCACTCGACTGCAGAGGAATGTGATGGAGCAACGCCTTAAATATCTGGGTTGTGATAGATAGGTAGACCCTCTTGATGATATAAAACACGCAACCACCTTCTGTCATTTTATTTTCATTTTAAAAAGTAAATGCTCCTGTAATATCCGTTCCTTAAATTTTTCAAAGGAAGAAGCAGGTAGATGTTTTAAAAATCGTTATGAAAATGATGATGAGGGAGTTTTGTTATTGTTGATGATTATGATGACTCAGCTCAAATGTCGAGTAGCAAGTGACTGGAAACAAGTGGTTGTTTCTTTCTCAGCCCTCCTTCCTCTCACGTCTCACGCAACTCTTTATGAATAAGAACAATGTCATTATCATTCGTCTGCTTCCTTTCTCCAGGTTTTGCAACTTGGTCTAAGAAGATGGGCAAGACGTGGAATCAGCTCAAAAACGCTGGGGAGATCCGTCTCTCCGCATCCGGCGAGTTGGAGACTCCAACCACACCAACTAATAGTCAGCCTCTTTCTGAGCTCACTTCTAATACGAATGTGAACCCTTCATCAGCTCCTTCTTCGTCGAGTTCAGCTTCCAAAGAGAAGGAGAAGAAAAGTTCAAGTAAAAATAGTGGGAATTCTTCTTCAGGTGGTGGTACGATTCACAGGCAGTGGCGCCTCGTCCTTAGAAATAATAAGGATCATCACCACCAATACTATCCTCATCATCATATAAATCAGCCTTATTCCCACCACCAAAATGTGCAGCCCACCTCCCTCGTCCAGACGTGCTCATCCCCTTCCTCCAAAGCACCCCAACCTCAGAAACTTTCCGCTTCTAAAAGCAAACAGCGGAAGAGCTTAGACGTTTATATGAAACCTTGTTCCGCTTCTGAAGAGAACTTGGGCTCTATAAGTGGGAATGGTAGTGATAACCGCAAAAGCAGAGGTGGTAAACCTTCCTCAGGTTCTTCTAACCTAGCAAACGACGAGTTTTACGTGAACCTCAAAGACTACACTGCTCGAAAGTGTGCCACGCTCAAACCCCCTTCCTCCAAAGAGCGAAAATCTAAAGTCGACCGTGTTGAATCCATCAAAGGAATGTTAATGGGAAGTCGCAACAGCACAAAATCCCCATCTCGACCAAGTTCCAGTGATAAACCTCCGAAAACCACCGCTCCTGAGAAAACATCCTCCTCCAAACACGAAAATACCGGTGGGGGCACTCTGCGACTCGTTTCCTCCACTCTCCGTCGTCCCCACTTGAACTCCCGTCACTCCACCCAAGTCCCAACTTCCTCAGCATCCACCTCCTCCCATCTCAACAGTTCTCCCCTCTTCCGCTCCTGTTCCACCTCTACCCTCCCCTCCTACATCGCCGGAGAAGATCCCGCATCCGACCTTGATCTCATGCTTCATTCCAACTCCACCTCAAACTCCACTTCCACCTCCGGTCACTGGAACAATTCCTCCTGCTCATCCTCCCCTCCCTTCCAAGTCATGAGTCAACACCTTTCCCACTCCAACGGGAAGCTCTCCTCCCTCCAGCACCACAACAACAATAATTTTTCCTCAAAGTCCAAAATGCTCTTATTAGGCGCCTCCTGCTACGGCGTCTGCAATAATAATGGTAGCGGCTCAGAAACAAGTAGTGCGGTCTGCTCCCCAACAAAAAAGTCTGCAAGTGTTGATAACATTGCTGGGATGTTGCTCAGCTCTAGCACAAACATGACGACAATAACAACAGCTGCAGCTGCCCTATCACAATCATCACCATCCACCGGAAATGACGTCAACAGCAGCAACTCAACAAAAAAGTTTGGTTTTCCTCATGGCTTCGTTCGCTCCAAGCTCACAGTTTTGCCTGAAGAAGCGATCCACCATCATCAAAAACTTCTTGTCTCCTCCGTCTCAAGTGACAGTGTTCATCTAGCCTTGGCCGAGTGCACAGGAGGAGGTTCCAGCAGCACCTCAGGAGTTAGTAGCGACTGTTCTAGTAATGGAAGTGGTGGTGGAGGCAGTGTCAAACCACCCAAACCCTCTTCTCTCAACCTGAATAGTTCAGAGCCAAAATGCCAAAGTTTGAGTTTGAGTCATTCTTTTTCAAGAATTATTTCCCGCTCCGGGAGCACCGATGATCAGCTGAGTGGCAGTAAAAGTGAGGCGAGTACACCGACTTCGGGGAAACCTTCGTCCTTAATATTTTTTAGGGGGAGGAGACATTCATCCTCAAAAAGGAGTAGGAGTAATAGCCCTGCGAGTGCTAGTGGAAGTGTGGTTAATTTGAATACTCCACCTCAGGTGGTATCCTCGTCAGCAGGAGGACCATTGAGTTTTTTGAGAGGGAGTACACCGCGGAGGAGTCAAAATCGGGACGTGAAAAGTGCCAGTAACTCTTGTGAAATGTTGTTGGACGAGGTGGTGGTGAAGAGTGGAGGGATTATGGGAAGTAAAAGGAGGGCTCGTTCGAATAATGGAGATGGGAAAAAATTATTTCCAAGGAGCAGCAGTGTAGATTATGATCGGAATGAGGAGGATGATGAACTTGTGCAAATTTCGGGGAGTACGTCGACTATCCTTCTGGATGGGTGTGCGGGTGGAGGAGGAGATAACTGTAGTAGTGGAGGGAGTAGCGGGACGGGAGATTGTCATAAGGAAGTGTCTCCGGCTTCTTCAACTTGTCAGTTGTCCTCTTCAAGTCATCCACATCCGCCCCACGTCACGGTGTCAACAGCAGGGAGTCTTTTGTTATCGAATAATTCCAGCTCAAGTTCAAGTGGAGGGGGTGGAGCTCACCCTTCTGTTTCAGGTGGTCCTCTTCCTCCACCTCTTGTGAATGGGATGATGGTCGCGTATATTTCAAGTAATGAATCGGGCTATGACTCAGATTCAAATAAGAATGTTGAAGAGAATCAGAGTCAAAATCAAATACAAACATCGTCATCATCATCATCTTCTCAACCAAAAAGTGTGGAAGTTCTCCTCGACTCGAGGAAAGCCCCTTCCATCCTGATCTCAAAGGATTCTCCAAGAAATTCTTGGGGTTTTGGTGGAATCGCTCCGGTTGTTCCGTCGCCGTCTAAGAATGCGGTGGTGAGGAGGAAAA
Organism: Orchesella cincta; assembly: GCA_001718145.1. NCBI lineage: Eukaryota > Metazoa > Arthropoda > Collembola > Entomobryomorpha > Orchesellidae > Orchesella > Orchesella cincta. The sequence continues at coordinate 39,007 of LJIJ01000645.1, read as the reverse complement.
GTGATTTGGCAAATGCAGTCATCACCCGTCAGGGTACTGCCCAGCCCCTTTCTTCACCAGGGTATTGCTCCCTTGCTTCTTGTGCCAATCCCCAGGAATGTGATAAGAACCCTGCTCTCCCTTGCTCAGGATCAGGAAGGTTGAGTCAACAAGATAACCATCATCATCATTACCACCTGAGCAGTCATCATCATCGACAACAAGTTCCAGCCAAAGTGCAGTGGATGGAGAGCAGAGAAATATTTAGGTTGTATGCTAGTGGAGCTGGAGGTAGTGGCTGTGGGTCTCCTTCACCTTATCTTATGAATACGCCAACACCCACCCCACCACCTCCACCGCCTCCACCTCAGGGGCAAGTTGCGAAAAAGAAATTTCAACTGCTCCAAATTTCCAAAGAGCCCAATGAAAACTTGGGCATTTCACTGGGTGGAACGGAGAATAATTCAGCTACAAAATCCAATGGAGTTCCTGAGCATTTTGTGACGAGTTTGAGACCAGAGAGCCCAGCTCAACGGTAAGAATTTACATCTAAATTCAAAGCAGAACCCTTTTTTTCTTGACAAGCTGCCTTTCATCTTGATTGAAAGTGGAGAAAAAAAATGCATTTCTTATCTCAAATTTCTTTCATTTCTCTAGGGACGGTCGCATCGAACCGGGTGACGAAATAGTCAACATCAACGGGAAGCGGATTCGAGGTCTTTCCACCTCTGAAGCCGAGCTCGTCCTCTCCTCCACCTCCATCAACTGCCCACAATTAGAGCTGTTGATAGCTCGGGAAAACAGGAAGCCTTTAACCCTTGACACCATTGAAAATAACGACGTATTTCTTCCTAGTCTGACGTGTCTGGACAGCATTGAGCTCAACTCTCTTCCACCCTCCCAGGGGCTTTCTGGTCCCACTTCCCTCGGGATTCGAGGTGGGTATGGTAATTCCTCCACGGGTAACTACCCTCATGAAACGATCGTTGAGCAGAGTGATGAGAGCCTTGAAAACCAAGCAGAACCCGAAATGGGAACGCCAACACCGTCTACCATTCTGGAAGGAGACGTTGAGGATGACAACGAGTTGAGAAAAGTTACCAGACGAAAGAAGCTTCCATCCTTTCTCATGATGAGTGGCGGAGTGGACACACCGTCTCCCTCGAATTGTATGCATCCTTCGGGCTACTTCGCCTCTTCTTCAGTGGAACCAATGTCCATGGACGGCAGTGGACCCACTCCAGTCACCGTTCAAAAGAGAAATAGACGACATTCCACGCTAACTTACTATAATGCGGATGCTGACGCTATTAATGCAGGATTTGCGCCTTATCCTCTTCCTCATCATGCGGCTGCTGAAAGTCATCACCATCAAAGTAGTTTGGCTCTGGGTGGAGGAGGCTATGGAGATCCACTTCCTAATTATTATTTAACGGCCAGCACCATTTGCACGTTGCCGAGAAAGTCAAAGCAGGACAAGAATGGGGGACCGCCGTATAAGGTCTATACCATCATCTTTGAGAAAGGAAATGGGAAGAAGGGATTGGGCTTCTCTATTGTTGGTGGAAGGGACAGTCCCAAGGGGAGCATGGGCATTTTTGTCAAGACTATTTTCCCGAATGGACAAGCCGCCGAGAAGAATACGCTGTTTGAAGGTTAGTGAAAAATATATATTGTAAACGGGATGTGGTAAAGTGGCGGATGTAAAATACGGTTTATTAAATTTAGTTGTAAAAATCAACTAGGCATTTCCTTTACACTGACAAATTAGGTGTAATTTTGTAAAGAAAACGGAGAGACAGACAAACAAGGTAGATGGATTAAGTAGCATTCCCTTTTAATTCATGAGCTTCAAATCAAGCTGAATCCAGAGCAAAATGAGACAACAATAGACTAAAAAGTAAATGGGAGCAATACCCATAATTTTCCTCAAATTTTCCTTCCTCTTTCTCCATCAACAATCCTCCCAATCCAACCCAAATGGACTGAATTATTTTGTTGGGATTTTTATTTGTTGCATTGAGCTGAATACAAATGCACCGCATTTATAAACAATGACGTAACGCAGTGGTGCTAACAAAGCTCCTATTCTTTTCGACTTCCTTCAAATCAAACTCAGAAATTAAAAGGGAATGAATATACCGTGTGCTTTACCGTAAATTGTGAGTGACGGCTATTCTCTCACAATCAGCCAGAAAATCCCACGATAATTGCAGCCTTTGCAAAGGGCAATGACAAGGAAAAGAGCAGGATAAACTGATTATAATATACTCCGGCTGCATTTATTACCGTTTTTCTCTCCTTTTTTTCCGCAGGTGATGAGATCCTTCAGGTTAACGACGTTCTCATGCCAGGACTCTCCCATTCTGAGGCAATTTTGGTGTTCAAGCGAATCAAGACGGGTGAGGTGCTCATTCGAGTCAAGAGAAGGTTGGGACTTGTCAAACCAAGGTATAAAATCACAAAGAAAATGTCAATCTTGTCAAATGTCAGAGTTGTTAATTGAAAGAAAATACTTTTTTCCTGATTGCAGATCCCCTACACCGTCAAAGTCAAAATCTTGTGATGAGCTGGACAGCATTGAAGCCTAAAAAGTGAAATGAGATACGATTTGAAGCTTTACTCAAGAAGAATCCGTTGGTGGTGCTTTTTGTATATAAAAACGTCTTGATTTTAAGTTGTCACATCGTCCAGATATAAAAAACGCTCATGTTTATTGATAAATTTGAACATTGTTCCAGTTTGACGTTGGTCTACACTTTTTTATGGACCAAAAATGATTTGAACTAAAATGCTCTCGTTTTTGTCAATTTTTATTGTAAATTTTTATTAAATATTGTAAATAGCTCAATCAACATAATTAGTTAAGGTCTAGTTAAGTTCCTTATTATTCTAAAGTGCTAAAATAGGCTAGTTTTAACTAATTTAACTCAAACGCACAGTTTTTAATATACTTGTCATCATCACGCGTAGTTGTTACTTTACAAATGCAAAGCTAACCAAATTATCAATTCGGTTGAGTTTTTCTACTCATGAAATTCTTCCTACGTAATATGTACATTGCAGATTTGCGTTTTGTGTTGCTCAATACTAGTTTAATGATTTCTTGGAATGATTTTTTCTTTCAACAACACATAAAAAGTAAGACCGTAATAAAGCAAATTCCAGGAAACATAAACACAATAAGTAAGCCATACGTAATAATGCAAGCAAGCTGTTCATCCTGCCGAGCTGCATGGAGTGACTCAATGTGGCTTTGTAACATTTTGTATTTAAAGATAAAATTAAATAGGAGTCTCATTAATTAACTTCGATTAAAACGAGAATTTTTCATCGTGGCAATTTTGGTTTTCGTTATCCTACTTACGCGCTACAAAATTATTATTAATTTATGTAATTTTTGGGTGCTTAATTAAGCACCTGAGCTCTGACTGACTAGCTTTTAGTTTAATTTAATCCAGTATCACTTTAATATCATTATTTATCGTTTTTTGAGTAACTTACAATTATTGTTATTCTTCATGTTAAACAAGTTGCCAATAAATTTAGGTCCTGTTAACTAACAGAAATGGTACCACCAACCAAGATTTTTGAAGGAGAGGGCACACAGAAAGACGATTATGCAACAAGTGATTCTGATCATTCAAATTTGGATCAAAGAATGGAGGGAAAAGTCAACAATGTGATGAATGATCGACGTTTTCCAGCAGATACGTCTCCAATGGTACTTATACTAATTATCATGGAATATTACAAATTATAACGAAAAATAAATCTGTCGTGAACTCGTGGTTTTCCTATGAAATTTCTAATTACAATTCCACTTGTTTTAACATGTCTGGTTAAATGTTTTCTCCAAGCTTGATCCGGCAGACAAGCCAGCTTTTTTCCGAGCCATGCCAGAATGGAATGACATGATGGCTACTAAAAGCACACATTTCCTCGTCCCAGAGGTAAGTACAAGTTAAATTCAAACTTAGGATAATTATGTGGAGGCGAATTTATGTTCAGAAATTAGTTGATTGAATTTTAGGTCGTGCCCAGCCTTTTGGAAATACTTCCAAAGAAGACGTTGTTACAATCCCGTCTCCTCTGCAAAACATGGATAGACGGGTTAGACAGGCACATTGAGAACCACTCAGCGCATCTCTACCTCCCCTTCGAAATTGCCTATGAGGAATCACACCCCATTCTGAAACACGTTCATAAATTCACTTCAACCGGAAGCATCCAGAGTTTCCTACAAGAGATGGAATCCCACCCAGGAAATCCCTTAATCTGGAGAAACATTGAGCTCGAATGGGAAGAACCCCCAGGAATGGCCACTTCACCAGAATTGAAATTATTATGCTTGGAATACTGGAACAATGCGATACTCCTCCTCAACACGTTTGGACGTCATGCCCTCTACGCCAAAATTTTTTACAGGTTCTGTTCGGCTCAATGGCTTGGAGTTGGCTAGGATATTTCATAGTTATTAGATAATCTTCCAAGTCTGAAAAGGCTCAGCATTTTGGGAACTTCCCTCAATCATTCTCTTCTGATCCAGACCTACGTCATACGAAATCCTTTGCCTCTTCTTCCAAATTTGGAGGCAGTGGAAACACATTCTGAAGAAGAAGCATTGGTTTCCGCGGTTATCAATTGTTGCTGTGATCCACAAAAAATGAAAAGGCTGAAACTTACAGAAATTATTGAGATAGAGACTAAAATCCCTGAGATGGTCCATAATTTCTCGAACCTGGAAGTGATAAGCATGCCTTTCATTCGGGCCGATTTACAAAGACTTGGAAACCAGGAAGTTGTTCCACCTTTGCGAGAGGTGGACCTGTGTAAATTTAGGTTGTCGCCCGTATTAGGGGAATTATTTGCTTGCTTGCAACCATTTAAAAACACGCTTGTGAGCGTAAGCTGTTTTGAAGTGAGAGTGAAGAGAAATGGAGTGGGGGAGGAGATTAGGATCGACCTCCCCAATTTGCGGAGACTTTATGTCCGTTTCTATGAAGGAAAACTGGATCCCCTTGTGCAGCTCTCCGGATCATTGACTCACTTGACTATATATGATTCAAGGGCGATTAGTAATGATGAAAAAGAAGCACTTGGCTTGAGTTCGGAAGTGGACGAACCGCAAGCTAAAGGCTTGGTGGATTTTTATGGATTTGAGAGGAATATGTACCGCTCTAATATTTGGGAACTGTTTCCATTCCTAATATCTATTAGAGTTGGGATTTACTCGCGAGAGTTCAAAAAAAGTCGTTATGAACGAATTCAAGCTAAGAACTCAAAATCGACTGATGTATGTATGTGTTCGTACTCTGTTGAACTGTGTGTAAAACGCGTGTTATATTATATGAGAAATTATGATCATGTCTTAGCTTTTACTAAATGTATATTTCTGGCTAGGATGATCTGTACCCAAGTTTTTATGTTAAGTATCAATTGACTTTATGTATATTCTGATCGCAACGTAGACACAAATCTTTCCTACCAAATGAGTTTTGTACATTTCTTGAGTTCGATGCTCTCTCGCCTCATGTCCTTCAAAGAGAGACGCTTCTTGTATTTTCTTATGTACAATGTTTTTGATCTTGGGTTCTGCCCTAAAGTTGTAATTTGTCATTCCATTCCTTTTCCACCTCATTCTTTCTCACCAACTCCGACGGAGCGGATTGAATCATTTTACCTTCCATTTTTCATTCTAAGTTTGAGCTTTCTTTTCCAAATAAATTCCTGACTTTGATTCCAATTAGAAACATAAAACTACCTGGTTTTATCATAATATTTATTGTATTTCCATCATTCCTAAACATAGTATCATTTCATACTTCCAATCAATCCATTTCCAACCTAACCTCGATTAAACATTCCTAAGCCACAATAACTCGACAACTTTCCAAGTCCACCTTCCTGTGGCATCTTCAGCATGCGTGCAAAAATCAATTTTTACATAACTGTATTAGCTTACAAAAAAATTAACTATCTATACTATGAGGGGGCTCGATTACTCTATACTCAACTTACTAGGATTCCATTCGTCATATTTTCAAGAATTTTGATACAATAAAAAATACAGTGAATCGTTTCCAACAAAAATCTCCTCCACATGATTTTTCAATAGGTATACTTTTTTTTATTGCGAACAAGATGTATACCTGTGTTGTTGTCTCCTATTCATTCTCACCTGATCATTAATCAAAGACTATACTTACTTTTCGGTTAATTTTTTACGTACAAACCGAGTCAGAAACAACAAAAGGGAACATTTTCGTTATCATTTTGATCATCAGTCAAATATTTGGGAGTTAATTGCTTCCATACAGACGCTGCGCTTATTGTAAGAGAGGACAAATTTGAACGAGTTATTTTCATACAGCAGGGAGGTGCAGCAGGTGGGAATGATGATGATTAGAATTTTAAGCATGTACAACACGTCATCATTGATAATAACCACCTATTGGAATTGTGTCTAATTTTATTTTAAAAGCAAAATTACAAAAACTAGTTTTCTCTTCTACCTTTGGACAGCTAGAATTTCACTATCTTATAATAACATAGTTTTTCATGACAAAACAAATTAATTCACTACCCAGAAACATCAAAAAAATGAAATTTTACAAAAATTCAATAATGGACAATTCTGGGGGTAGGTAATGATTAGGGTTGATTGATCTGTCATAATCGGGGTATCTTGATATTCATCATCATAAAGAAGTAGCGAAACCTTTGGCTGACCACTGTAAGCATCCTTCAAGAACAGGTTCCCTAATTATGCTGATGGCAAGCGTTGTGAGGTCTCGTTCTCAGCGATTTACAAGTTTTACGTAAATCTCTTTTTACTTTGCTTTATGCAAAAAATGATAAGCACTTCTGTGCAAGTATTTGGGTCAAAATGATTTGACTAAGAGTTCTCATTGTCTGTAAAATGGACAATGGATGAAAATAGACTGAGGGTTGAGCATTTCGCGATGCTCAACTCAACTTCCAACTCAGCCAGCTCCTATATAAAGGGCAGGAAAAGTGGAAGTCGAGAGCAGTTGTATTTCCGATTTGAACCAGATACTTCCTAGTTTGGCTAGAGGTTGTGGCAGCTCTGTGAGTTTCCAGACATGCGTAGTTATAAGTCTGACTCCTGTTGAGCTAACTCCAGGTTAACATGGTTCAAGTTGACCCTTAGATCCTTGCCATTTGCATTCGATCTAGTCTACTTTGTGGGTTGAGCTCGTCCTCATAACGTTAGTTAAGTTCACGGTGGAAGTAGCTGACTTTGTCAGATTCCCACTTCCTCAACATCCGTAAATCCCTTGTGGAATGAGAGTCATATAGAAAGTCAAAAGCAATCTATTGTGTATTTCTCACTTTATTTACCAGCATTACTTTGCATACATTTTTAGCATTGCACCAGTCGGGGCTATTTACATACAAGAACAACTTGATTCTCTACTAGCGAGCAAGCTATTTAGAAAGAACCTGGAGAGGTTTTGGGTCACTCATTTGCGAACGCATTTAACACTCCCAAGTAACCTCACAACGTTTACGTTTGAGGAAAAAAACTGTCAAGCAGTGGTGACTTAGAATACTTTTTCTCTCTATAGTCATCTACGTCTTACAACACAATTTTGCTCTAAAAGCCACAGCACAATCGTGAGCAGCGGAAAAAATCAAGACTCACAACTTTTAGTGGGCCACAAAATAATTTCTAATTTATATTCAATCTTATTTTATTATCGATTTTCAATACATTCTTAGAAATGCACGGTTATTTTCCGTGCAACCTTCATACCTCTCTGTCATATTATATCGCTATATTAAGGTGACCAGTGATGTAAAATCAATATGAGAATAATCTAGTTTTTCCGATTCTTTGGATTTTTGCAACGAAATGGAGTTTAAAAGGCTAGTGAAACACACAACTCACATTAAAAGTATGCTGGAGTCGTCATGTATTTCAAAAACCAATGATTTATATTGCAACTAAACCAGTCAACCATGTGACATGAACACAACAAAATATACATACATATGTTCTTGTCCGAATTCCGAGTACAATGTAAAGCTGCATGAGCATAATCAAAGTTATTTTAAATTTTGCTTTGTTTCTTCCTCAATTCAAAAAAAGGTAGTTTAAATCCAGTTTGGAGTTAGCTTTTCAAAACATTTTTTAAGGTCATTGTATGATTTTCCTCGGAAAAACATTCAACGCACTAAAATATTTAAATTAAATCCATGGAAAACATGCAAGCATGGAATTAAAGTTAAAAATTCTCGCGACTACTCTCCACTCTTGCTATAGAATCCGGACAAACACGTTGACAATTTTAGATTGAAAATAAAATGTCAAGTTCGCTCCTTCTCAAATGTTTCTCTGACCATCAATCCCTTTGCATTCCGTATCTCCCCCACATAATATCCTGGTCTTCATCGGATCGGAAATGGAATTTAGAACCCACAAAGGTCAAACTTATTCCTTATTATCTTCTATTTTCCGTGGCCGTTTCCCTTCTTTGCGTTTCTAGCTGGCTCGTAATATTATCAGCACTATGGCTTTCCCCAGACGTTTTCAAAGCATCCGAGGTCCTCATCTCCTTGCTATATCTGGGTGGGGCTTCACTTATTCTACTTGGAGAGATTTCTCTATTTCTACACGGGGGCGAGTATGTATCTGGAGTAAATGCTTATATTCATCTTGATGTCCGACTTTCCTCAAGGAAACCCACTAAACGAGATATTTCCCAGGCTTCAGTACGCCATGAAATTCGAAAAATTCTCGTTGGGCCACCGGGAAACAAAGACATCGTAGGGATATTTCTCCAGGCGTATATATTTGTAACAGTCCCCCTTTTTATATTATTGCCTTTCTTATCTTTTCACTTTAAGTTGGACCCGATACATTTAATAATCTCTGCATTGTTTCCAACCAATGAATCGTCCGGGTTTTTACTCATAATGATCAGGATATTTTTCATGACCATTGTCTACCAAATAGTAGGCCAGACTGGTAGAATGTTTTTAGTCCTCTCTGTTGGGGCACTGGATCTCTTTCAACGAGTATTTTCAAATACTTTACAGAAAATTGATTTGAGCCAAGGAGCTTTTGATATTTATAACCAACTCCGCATCACTTTTGCAATAATGAACAACGCTCATAAGCTCATGGTATCCCTATATTTAAGCGCAGCTTTTACTATCTTTGTGGCCACCATGGTTATAAATTTGAAGGGGTTTGATATTTTACCCATCTTTGTTTACGTTGCGAGTCCTACTTTCACTAGTGTGATTGTGACGGATCTTCTCATTCTTCTTGGGATTGGAAATGATTTGTACGGAAAAAGTAAAGAAATGGTGTGGAAATGGAGAAATCAACTCGCAGACAAAAAAACTGTCAGTGGATATTATAAGAAGGTTGCTAGTAGACAGCTTAGAATGTGTCGAGTTATAGCTTTGCCGGTTGGAGACGTTGGGATCATTGACAAGGAAATACAGACCAATTATTTTATGAACATGATGGATTATACAATAAATGCCTTGGTTACAGCAGACACACTTCTTGGGTAAAATGAACACAATTTTTCCAGCATTGCAGTTATATAGACGATACCATCGTAATGTTGAGCGAAGAAGTAAATTAAGCTATGATGGGAGCATCAAAAAGATTGTTCTTTTTGCGAATTTCTTTGTATGACTATTTGTATTGTATTACTTAACAACTATGTTAAGATTTGTTGTCAAATTAAAGCTACCATTTATGTGATGCTTTTGAATTATTTTGACTGAGCACGAAGGTCCTCACCGTAATAGTTATTCCAGAACTCGCACTCGTCCAGCGACTTTTTCAGAAAACTTTCAATCGTTACGATTTATACAGGGGTCTTAAAAATTTACTCTATGCTCCACATCGTTTTCGCGTTCCTAGACAAAATTATTAAGCTAATTATGCCAACGTATTTAAGTACTGCTTGTGCTTGGTTTGTAGGGGAAATATTTTATGTCATGTTCCGCTCATGTCATGTCGGCACATATGTAATTAACACTTAAAATGTTAAAATAAGACAATGCAGAAATCTAATTTATAAATAAAAATGTGTATCCATAAACTAACATAAAACGGATGGGCTCATGAATGGGTCAGTGAGAGAACAGATTGCATTTTTCACCAATCTCGTTTGTAAAAAAAAGTATGTATATAAATATGCATTTATATCGAAGAAAGCAAAATAACTATCATGTGTTGTTTTTAGATGCTCTAAAAATCTTCTTAACCACGCATATTCTTATTCAGTTACTTTACAATCACTCAAATCAACTCAAGTATCAAGATTCTCTAAGAGAATTTATATAAATGGAATAATATATAAGCCTCATAAAACAATAAATCCACACCGGCGATGACTAATCAATATAGAATGATGACCTACCTGTAAGGAAGTATTTCTGGAACTTGTCAACACCATCACACAAATACCATCGGGTACTTTTAAAGAAAAATCCTTAATATCATGACGTATTGTTTTGACTTGCAACATAAAATCTACCAGAGCAATAATATAGTTGAAATATGTTTTTTACAAAATTCAACAAAACAATTTCAAACCAAAAATGACACAAGGTACTTTTAAAGGTTTATGTCAGTATACAAGCCAAGCAATATTCTTGAATTTTACGTTTTAAATTCAACCATAGAACAAAGAGGTAAATGATCATCAGTTGTTTTATATGATGATTTTCAGGTATGTTTCAGGGTTGCACGGGTTGTATTATTGAAAGCATTTTCAATAATTATTCAAATTCTTGGAATATAAGTTACATTACATAACATAGAAAATGTAAACGGTTTGTATAAAAACTATTCTAATTCCGAGGTAATACATACTAAGAATTCCAAGTAGCAACTACACTCCTTCTCAAATTTTTCTCTGTTAACCAATCGCTTTGTGTTCCGCACCACACCTACATAATGCTTTACTCTTCAGGTGACCGCAAATGGATCGTGGAGTCTAAAACACTCAAGCTAATTTCTTACTATGCCATATTTACTTCATACTTTCCATTATTTGCATTTCCAGCTGGCTCATGTTATTATCTGCAGTTTGGCTTTCTCCAGGCTGTTTCTGAAGCGTCCGAGACTTCGTTGCCTTCCTATATTTGGGTGTTGTTTTATTTATGTTTGCGGGAGAGATTCCTGTGCTTCTACACAGGGGAGAGTTCAAAGTAGGCGTAAGCGCTTATGTAGTTCTCGACACCCAACTTTCATCCTAGATTGCCACAAATCTGGATATTTCGCAAGCTTCATTTAGCTTTGCAATCCTAAAACATCCTGTTGGGGCAACAGGAAATAAATGATATTTAATTATATATGCTATTTAGCTTATTCATCCATTAAATATTAGGAGAAATCTTCGTGTTTCTAATTTATTACTTCATTTCTTTCGTTAGTCAAATAAACTCAATCGTCTCGATTTCTGAGAAGTATAGATAAATAAAACAAAAAACTTCACTTGCATGAAGCAACAAAGCGACGCATGTGAGATAAACCAATGTAAAAGAAATTACCCAGTTGTATACAAGTATGAAAGTCCCCAAAATATTGGATTTTTTACTAAGAAATTTCATATTAATGTTAAAACTGATAAAATATGTATTCAGAAAATTAAATTAAATTGAAACCAAGCAATATTTAAGTTAGCAAAACTGAAACTTCAGTTAAATTTATCAAATATGGATGACAATGGTCATCAGTCATCTGTGATGCTGACGAAACAGTACTATACCTTCAATTTAAAACAACACGGAAAGGAATGATCATGTATTTTCCAAAAAACAGGAACGTTCACCAAATTACTTGAATGCAAAATTTTTATGGGCAAGGGGTTTTGAATGTAGTTGAAACATATACGAGCATATTAAAGTGTCTTCATCGCATTTAAAATTCAATTTGAACTTGGGCTTTAATTCATGTGAATCTTGAGGAAGATGAGATTGCACTCCAAAAGAGGCAAGATGTAGTCGGAAAAAAGATAAGCGCAATTGGCATTACAGATACATGGCTTTATTATACGGACATAAGGACAAATCCATTGAATTTGTCATTTTAAGATGCATAAAAGTAATCCCAGGAAGATGAGTCTAGATCGGACAATCCCAAACACAAACTAAGGATTATTAAATTATGATGTTGAACAATCATTTAAAAATAAATTCAGTCACAAATAAAACACTTTGATTACATATCCATCATCCAGTTTGCTCCAAAACATGAACAAATGTTTGAGGCACATAGTGTTTGTAGCATTGTGTATTAAAGAAAATAATTCGTAATTTCTCGTACGAAAGTTTTCATATAGAAAAAAGCCTTCATGCCACGAGTAAATGAACTAAGGAATTCGTAAAAGCCTAGATATGCAACATTTAAGGATTGCAAATCTTCGATGCCAAAAACGCATGCCTACTAAAATCAATACCGACGTAGCAAGAGTTTCTAAACTTTTAAAAGTTTACAGGAATCATTTTAATAAAAAGTTAAATGGAGTTATCTAATATCCAAAAATCCTTCCGTACATCGCCATCACTCTAAACGTATTCTTGCTTACGCTTCTTAAAAATAGGAGCACAGTTGTAGGTGTAATTACAAACCTTTTACCATCGCCGCAGCAAATTGGCACGCAAGTTCTCTTCACACGTCCCATGTACATCTTTTCTTTCTTTGTGGACCAAAAAGTCCATTCCCAAGACGCTACCGTCTTCTTAGATTCTTGATGTAAAACTCCCGCCAACCCCAGGAAAATTACCCACGCTACCAAAAGCGTGGCAGTGGAGAAAGCAAGAAAGATTCTCATATTGACCTCAAACAGGTCCCATTTAAAGCGCAAGGAAACGTTACAAACCAGGATGAGTGCTGTTATTAAAGCTTGAATTGGAACTAAAATAATACCAAGTTCTATATTAAACATTTTGAAAAAAACTTGAAGAGCACGATAGTTCCAAACCAGGTGGTGGGGTTGTCTCAGTAGTTCCACAGTTATGTAATGAGAGCGCCCGAGTCTGAGCTCATTTTGGATGATTGGAATCAATGAAAATAGGATGAAAATGCCTTGACAATAAAAGATATAAACTGCTCCCCCAAAGCAAATTGCAAACAACGAGGGCCACAAACAAGCAATTAAGTACACAGGCAGTGAAAGTAGTCGGGAAGGGACTCCAAACGCTGGAAACGGGGTTGCCGTGGGATGTAGGAAAATGTAAAGAATAAAAAGTGAAATTGACAAGGACGTAAGAACGGCTGCTCCAATTAATAGGAACTCCATCAACGACACTCGCAGCTGATCCTTCTTTTTATTGTAGGTTGTGATGTACTTTCCTAGTTTTATTCAGAAACGACATTAATAACGTTTTAAAATTTAAGTTTAGTGTTTAGTTTATCACAATTGTATTTGGCGTACCTGGAAACGTTTCCACATACTTATAGACAGCATTTCCGATCTGGCATAGTGCAAGTGGTTTAAGAACAACGATCCCAAGAAGTATGGTAAAAACGATACATGAAATTATTGTGAGAATGAGATATATCAGAGTATGTTTGTTTTGCACATTCCGTACGATTCGTTTACTCAGATAAACCTCAACTGTATGGGTGGGTAAGACTATTATGCTGTAGATGAAAATCCATAGCCAAGAATGCACCGCTCGAGCCCAACTCCATGTATGTACTTTCAGTTTCCCGTGAATGGTGTCAACTTTCACCGGACAAAACCCGAGTACGCTCCCTACTCCCGTTGTGAACTTGGTCAGGCTAATAACAATATCACAGAGCATGAAGTGGGGGTCCGTGACGGGATCATGGTTGAGTCTCTTAAATTTATGCTAAGTCAGAGTTTCCAGCTCTTACTACTTCGACTACCACAAACTAAAATGTCAATGTTGAAAATGGTTCATGTTATGTCGAATTTGAATATGAACAACCTTCACCTTGACCGTTCACCTTCATATTTTTAAGTATTGAAACGTGTGGTTAGTGCAGTTAGAACTGAAAAGAACAAACTACAGCCCTTCATTACTCTCTGAAATGTCATTCTTTTTAATAGTTCCGTGAGCAGAAAACAAAAATTTGAAAGACCTTCCCCCAATTTGGTGCCATTATTATTCGCCTTGCCTCATCAATTTTGAAAACCACCTTACTTAAATGCATTGAATTATTTATTGACAAATCTGAATTGTACTGTAATACATGATAATTTAACAGTCCTCAAATTATCTTCTGTAGAACATCGATTTTGCTACTAATTTTTGGTCAATTCACCAACAATTTTCAATTTTAATAACATGGAAAAATTATCAAATAGGAAAAAAGAGGGTGTTAGGTGTTGCATTTGTTCAAGCTAATATTGTAAATCTCAATTTCCCCCTTTTGAAGAATTTCTAGAACGTTGGCCTCGCTCAATGGAATACTCCGATACTTGAATTGGTAATAGGGTTTCCCATCAACACTAATGTCAAACGAGTCGTTTCCACAAGATATTTGAATTTGAAAAAGGCTTCCCTTTGTGAATGGAAACGGTGCTGAAGGCCGTTCTGCCTTTTGCCAACCCCGTTGAAATGTGTCGAGAACCACCCCATTTGGTTCGTAGAATCTTATATTGAAATGTAAGACCACAGTGCCGTTATATCCATCAAATCCTTTGTTTAAATTTAACGCCACGCTGAAAATAAGAATTTTTGTTGATGAAATGTTTGGATAATTTCATTGTGAATGATCATTGTAATGGTGCAAATATACTTGTAAGCAGCATTTTGAAAGCGACCAATAATGCTGATTTGGTCGCCAACTTTGAGTCCACTGCCCAGTTGGGTTACGTATGGAATTTCCTACGAATGTCAAATAATTAAGATAAACACAAATTCGACTCCTTTTATTTAGCTTTAAAAACATTTTCTTACCTTAACCACGAATGTTTCGAATAGTTGAGAGGTCTTTGACAATATGGTGAAAACTGGACAATACAACGAAAACATACACTATATATAAAGCTCTCAAAATAAACTGTTTTTTAAATAATGCAGTTCTTATGGCTGACGAGTCGCACGTTATGTGATAGTTGATGTGATGTCATTAGCTTTGAGCAATAAACAACTTGTTTACTTTGAGGGAAATGTATAATTATATATTTATGGATACATCCATAAACTAAGATAAACAAAGAAATGAAGTAATTATCTGCTCATTATCTGAAATGAGCAGTACGTGAAAAAGCATCATAATAAAATATGAAAATCTTACTTCAGCAAAAGCCACAGAGTATGCAATTTCTTTGTGATAAGGTTACCTCCAGACTTCAAGCGCTCATGGAAATTTACAGGTTTAAATCGTGTTGTTGTGTAAAGCACACATAAATTTTGAATAGGAAATATTAGAGAATGTTTTATGCTGTTTATCTTTATGTTGTGTAGTCTTGTTGGAAGTGACGATACGTGTACAATGGACTTAATCTCTAGTAGCATAGTTTGGCACTCTAAAATGAGAATATTTTTTATTCATTCATAATTCTTCTCTTTGTCTGATTAGTGTCCCAAAATACTACATACAAATTAAAATGTACGTGCACTGCACCGGCTGCGTAATGAATACAGTCAGCTGCTATTAATAATGTATTGGGTTTTTATCAAGCAATAATATACTTCGAGTTGACGAAATTTATTTGTTACTTCTCATATCAATTTATTCCGACTAAATACACAATTCCAATGAAAAATGCCACAAAAAATGAAGAAGATACAGGTGTAGTTGCAGTTGAATTAGAATTTGCACCTTGAACATTGGTATCGGTTCTTGAGGAGGCTACTAGCGGAGTAGTCACAGTTGTTTCATAACCGGGGTAACATGGAACCAGGTCTGAGCTATTAGTTATTTCCCCTTTGTACACAATAATGCTAAAAACCTCGAGTTCTCCAGCATCAGCGATGTGCAGAACATTAGCATTTTGCAATGGAAGTCGGTATTGGAAATTGTAGTAGAATTTTCCATTCACGGATATGTTGAACTGGGCTTCCTCACACAATATTTCAATATGAAAGCGACTTTCCTTTTCAAAAGGAAAAGATGTTGGTCTTACTGGATTGGACCATCCAACTCCTGGAACATGTGTGTCAATTACAACGGCACTGGGGTCTTCATGAAACCGTATATTGAAATGTAGGAGTACAGTTCCATCATATTCTTTCCATCCTTTGTTGAAATTGATGGCCACGCTTCAAAAATACAAATAATTGTGAGGAAACGCTACAGGATTTAAAAAAAATTCTTTAAATTTTTACAAACTTGCGGGCTGTAGACGTCATGCGACCTATAATAGAAATCTTGTTTCCAACAGCAAGTCCACTACCCATCTGGGTCATGAATGGAATTTCCTGTAATGACATCAAGAATATATCAATAAAACATATTACGACAATTTATTAAAAGTTGGTTAAGATCAGTGCTATTTATTTACCGGATTATTAATAGTTAACGCGTTGGAAGCAGAGACTGCCAGGAAAAGGATAAACCACTGTGGATTCATGGTTAAATTTTTACTCCTAGCTTTGGAAAGAACCGATGCTAGTACGGATTACTAATGCAGCAACATGAGCAGATCAACTAATTCTTAAGTGTCAAACTGGGAATAGTTGCAAAAAATAATGTCCAAGCCAGCTTATCTATTTACAGAAAATAAACAACTATCTTAAAAGGAAACTCATTATTTTTTATGGTGGTGGATAATGACTCACTCATTTTATATTGTTTTACGTACAACATTTCTGATAAACTATAATAGGAGATTCGTTATAAAATATATGAATTATTTATTGATATCCAGCATTGACATTGACATTCATAAGATTTTATAGGAAAAAGTGTTAACTGTGTTACATCCGCATTAGCCACTTGTTTTTATGAAGGAAAACTCATACAAAGCTGAGTTGTGTTACAAGCTATCAACATGGATTTATAATTGGGGATGATGTCATCTTGGAACCAACTTGCAATTTTGTTTGACTCAAATGGTGAGTGTATTAAATACATTCGATATTATATACATATATACTACTATAAAATAGAGTGAACAACAAAGTATCCCACAGTGGGATTCCCACTGTTAGGTTTTGCATGAATATCCTTAAACTAATGTTCACTCGTTCATGTACATTCTATGCTTTTCATTAAAAAAATGCTCCACATTCCGGGAAACAACAAAAGCTAAATGTTAAACTGTTCCTTAGAAAAGCAGGGAAATCTTACAAACAAGCAAAAAAATGATAATCATTTAAAAGGGAACAAAATAAGTTCTGATGTCGAAATTCAAAGTTTAGACAAATGGGAATTATGTGTTTGAGTTCCGTTAGAAAGTTTTCTCTCTTGTAACCAGTTCTCAGGACAAATTTCATCCCGTGCATGTCATATAAATTTAAATAAAATGATCGCGTTACATACTAACATATTATTCGTAGCCCATAAAATTTACCAAAAGCAAAAGCCGTGTTGTGTTCATTACTATTTGCTCATTTTATTTTTATTTTTAGTGGTAATATTTTTGCTGGGTTTATAACAATTTCCAGATAATTGGTATTGTTATTAAATGTAAAAGGGAACTAGTGCCAATTCATAAGTTAAATGTTCATATCATTTGCTAAATAGCTGAAGGCACCTTGACACAAACTAGCGAGATAAATTCCAAATGTACTCCAAGGCCACGTGAACATTCTATTATAATGGGAAGCAAAATTTAAAAAAACTTTGGCTAATTTAAAGCTTGTTTTTACAACAAAAGTTTTAAAATTGCTTTAGATTACTCGGCTTATCATCACGTTTCCTGCCATGTCAGTTGGTTTGATGGCAGGTTGCATACCGTAGCCACTTCCAACTTCAGAGCACTTATTTTAAATTATTCGTTTAAAAAACGAGTCTTTCATGGGATATTTGAAAGCAATTTTCATGGTTAATAATACTGTTAGTAGATTTAATGTCTACTACAATTGAAGGGTAGAATTGGTGCAACCGTAATTTTTAGTCCCATGCAGACAACTAAATGGCTAGCAAACTGTCTGACCGATTACACGAAATCCAAATTATAAACTGCTTAAAGCATGAAATGTTTTCTAGACCAAACAATGTGGAAATTAAAAGTTTTAAATTGATTTGTACATGGTTGTAGTCTGATTTTGTATGTATTGTAAAAATTAGTTTGCAACTCCAGTTGCATTCCCACGTTCAGATACTAGCAAAAATGTCTACAAAAATTGTACGATTATTTTAAATTATACGATATCTTGGTTTCCTTATATGCTTACTTTTCACGAGAACTCATAATGTTTTCGCTAAGTATTAAATAATTGTTGGGTTGGATTAGCCAATTACCGTATCATTTTCAAACTTACTAATTATAGAGAAAGCATTGCCAATGCCTACACACACATACACTACACTTTCGTACAGCTTAAGTTCCTCGTTGTTTAGCCTAATTTGTCTGTTTGAAGCCCTGATTCCTGAATCTTTTCTAGCTTAATATCATTTAGTTTAAAATTAGCGTAATTTTATTAAACTGTAATATTGAGTCACACTATACAAATAAAGTAATGTATGATTATTAGAATTTGCTTGCAAAACGTTTCAGGACATTCTCGCCCAAATATTCTCAAATGAAGTTTTTTCTGGTAATTATGTTTTTATTACATATAAACTCTGAGAAACTTGTAAAATGAATAATGTAATCTGAGCTACAAGCTATCAGCTATATTATGTGCCAGTTAAAATTATACTATATCTTAAGAGAATTTATAGCAAGCTAGTTAATGAAAGAACGGAATTAAGCCTGTAATTAGTACGAATAAAGCAGCAGAAATTGGTAAAACTTTAGTATCCAAAGACTTTTCCGTAGGTTGAGATTGCTCTGAAAGTATTTTTGCTCACACTGTCAATGAACCGTAGAACCTTACCTGGAGTAATAACAAATCGTTTTCCATCCCCGAAATTAATCGGGAAGCATGTTTTCTTCACACGCTCCATATACTGCCGATCTCTCTTCCGAGACCATCTGCTCAACTCCCAAGAGTCTACCGTCTTCTTCGACTCCTGATATTGAATCCCTCCAAGAAAAAGGAATGTAGCCCACCCCACCATGGAACAAACCGATATAAGTAACAAAAATATTTTGGTATTTACGCTAAACAATTCCCACTGAAAAAGTAACGAAACATTGCAAACGAGGATAGTCTGCGTCATGCATATTTGAGCCGGCACAAAAACAATTCCAATTTCTAAATTAAACCATTTAAAAAATATTTGAAGGCTGCGATAGTTCCAAACAAGATGGTAAGGCTCCCTTAGTTTTTCATCAGTTTTGTATCGGCGTCGACCAAGTCGTAGCTCATTGCGGATGATCGGAATTAAGGTGGAAAAGAGAAAAATAGCGGTGCAACAACAAAAATCCAGAACTAAAGCAAAATTATAACAAAATGTAGCCGGCCACATGCATGCTATAAAGGTAGACTGGAATGGAGAGAAATTCGTGAGGAACTCTATAAGCGGGAAACGGGGAAGCAGTTGGTTTTAAAAATATGAACAACACGAAGAGTGAGCTGACAAAAAGCATTATGACAGTAAATCCAAGAAATACTATCCCCAAGATGTTCTTTTTCATCTGCTCTCGTTTTCGGTTGTATTTAGAGATGTATTTTCCTAAACAAAATTATTTGCCAAATTGTTTTTCATCAAATTTGCTATGAATTCATTTATTCAGAAATACAGTTATTAGGTGGTTCAGAATTACCGTACCTGGGAATGTTTCAATGTATTTGTAGAGACCATTGAAAATCTGGCAGATGGCAAGGGGTTTAAGCGAAAAAACACCTAAAACGAGTGTAAAAAAGCTGCACAAAATGGTAGTGACGATGAGGTATATCACAGTTTTGTTGCTTCTTAAACTTCGAACATCCTTGCTGTGTAACCATACCTCTACAATGTGGGTAGGCAGTACAATAACAACGTAGGCAAAAACCCAGGACCAGAAGTGAACGGCTCTAGCCCAATTCCTAAAATTTATTTTCAGTTTTCCCTCAGTGTTGTCAATGTACACCGGGGAGAATCCACAAACGCTGGTAATTTTTAGGATAACCCTCGAAAGAGTAATTAAATGGTCGTTTAGCATAAAGGTGGAATCAGTGACTGGATCCATTTTTGGTATTGAGTAATTTGAATATCACAGCCAAAATTCCGTATCAACAAATGTTAAGGGATGGAAGTATGTTGGTTTTGTTCTAGAACCAAAAGCTTACTGATCCCTTAAACAACCCCAACGCCTTTTAAAGAAATTTATTTGTCAAATCAATCATTTGTAACCTGTTTTTTAGTAGTATGTTATTTCCAATTTTTGAAAACACGCCTGCATGGTTTAAATTTAAATAGCAACAATTTTTGCAAATTCTAACTTAAGCTGAAACGTATAGAGATTTATATTGAACTAATTTATCGGTACTTAAAGTGAAACTAAAACTACTCATAATTTCATGTGTCATTATTTTAAATGGTATCCGTTAGACATTTAGTCTAAATTGCACGTAGTAATTTTTTAAATTGATTGTTAATGTAATTGCATGTTCCCTCACAGTCATCAATTTTTGCCAGCATAAGAGGTTTAAATAAGTGTACATTACATTATTGAACTTTTACCAAACGATCGCTTCCAGGAAATGCAAGAAAAATCATACGAATTGTCCATAATTTGATATTCAAAACAGTAAGAAATTTAATACCATGTGGTCTTAGCAGAATGTAATGATTACCAGTAACACAACGTTTTAAACTGATTTCTTCAATCGAATTAAAGTTTTAATGATATATGTCTGTAAATGTTAGCAGAACAATTATTTTTTTGGGATTCGTCACTATTACGCAAAATTAAAACTTTTACATATTATATACTTGAACAATACATATGCACTAAGATTACAATAGTCTTGATATTCACATAAAACATGTTAATACCTAACTGACTACAAATTTTAATACCCAAAAACTTTCCCATAAGTTGAAATTGCACTGAAAGTATTTTTGCTCACACTGTTAAAGAATTGAAGAACTTTCGTTGGCGAAATCATGAAGCGTTTTCCGTCTCCAACGCTAATGGGAAAACAAGTTTTCTTCACTCATTCCATATACATGCGATTCTTCCTCTTCGACCAGTAAGTTAACTTCCAGGACGCCACTGTCCTTTTAGACTCTCCATGCAAAATACCAGCTAGCCCAAGTAAACTTGCCCAGAAGAACATGAGCACGATGGCAGCGACAAACAATAAAATTTTAGTGCTAACATTGAATAAATTCCACCGAAAAAGGAGTGATACATTACAAACAAGAATTGCTTGAGTGATTAAAATCTGGCCTGGAACAAATATAAGACCAATTTCCAAATTAACAGTCTTGAAAAATATTTGTAGAGCACGATAGTTCCACACAAGATGTACCGGTTCCCTCAGTATATCATCAGTTTTGTAACAAAGTTTGCCTGAGCTCATTTTTCGTTATTGAAATTATTGTAAAGAAAACAAAAAGACAGTTGCAAAGCAGTAAATTAGTAATTGCGCAAAAGTTATTACAAAAAAATCCTGGCCATATGCAAGCAATCAGGTAAAGCGGAAGAGAAAGTAATCTTCGTGGAACAGAATATGCTGGAAATGCTGGAGCAGTAGGATTTAGAAAAATATTAATCACGAAAAGCGTAATAATGAAGAATATTGTCATAGTTCAGGCACAAAACAGAAATTCCAACACCAGCATCCTTTGTCGTTCTCTTTTGCAATTATAGGTTGATATATATTTTCCTAGTGTTAACAAAAACAAGCGTAATTTCAATCTATATTTCATTGTAGCTAGTTTCCTTAACTGCATCTCACTTACCTGGAAATGTTTCCACATACTTGAATAGCCCATTCAAAAGTTGACACAGTTTGAAAATAAATACTCCCATAATCATTGAGAAGAAATTACAAAAGATTGTAGTCAGACAGAGGTAAATTATGGTGGGATTGCTTCTTAGGCTTCGAACATCTTTACTGTTTAGATAAACCTCTAGCGTGTGAATTGGAAGGGAAATGGTTGCGTAGACAAATGCCCACAACCAAAAGTATACAGCATGAGCCCATGCAAAAACGCTTTTCAGTACAAACTTTTCCCGAATCGTGTCGAGATGAATTGGACAGAAACCTGTCCAACTGGCCAATTTCATTGTGTATTTCGTTATAGTAAGCAAAACATCACTGAGCATGAAATTTGAATCCGTTACAGGCTGCATTTTGCACCTTTAGGACATCTATTTTCGGAAGGAGCAAAGATTGTTTAAAAAAATGTACTTAAAAGTTTGATAAAATTGTAGTGTTTGATTAAATTGGCCTTGCCTGGTTGTTGCAAAAATTTAATAGCTTGTGACTAATAAGTTTTGGTGACTTGCTGTTGTTAAATTTTAAGTTTTTCCGTCCTTTTATGTACTTAAATACCGCTTGTCTTAACTCATAGCGGATTTGATTACGCTAAAACGCATGGTTGATTATATTTAATTCTGACAAGTCGTTATTAACGTTTTATAGCAAACATTATTTGACTTCAATTTTACATATTTTGCTTCTAACGAACGTTTAATTCAGTGAGCAAATGCCAGCAAATGAAAACGTCTTTTGCACCCTCATTTTATAAGTTGAATAATTTATTAAATTAAGACTTAGCCCAAATAATGGTATGGTAATTATAAAGCTACCAGTCTACCAAAGTATGGAATACTTCTAGACCACTTACATATAAATGCATATGTAATAATACATTTTTGAATACTTTTACCAAACAATCAGTAGTTGGTAGTAGACTATAAAGCGTGTTTTCATGGGATCTGTTTCGTAGTTTAGCCTAAACTTAATTTAGGACTTATGCATTGAAACGGTTTTGGTTTTCACCGAAGGCTACTTAATTAGAATGTCAGCTTATAAGCCCCTAATTTCAGTCCATTTTTTACCAGACGAAACACATTGTTAGAAAACGTGTTCCAAGAGAGTAAGGCGTACCCAAAAAATACCAGACTTAAAATTAAAGTGGATTTCTGGATAGGTAATCTGCGCACAAAAGCTTGCAACAATCACACAGTATAGCTTCAGTTTCATCTTAAACGACCTCAATAGTGGTCTTCATTGTTACTTTAGAATTGTATTGCTTTAATATGTCCTCCACCTTTGCTCTGAACATTTATAAACTAAATGAGAAACTGGCATTTACATACTTGCCATATGTCATCACCTGGAACTATCATGAACGAAAGTGGAATTTTGTAAATAAAAAATGGAAGCTTTTCCAACATTATTTTCTGGCCGGAATTTTAATCATAGCTGTATACGCAATTTATGGCTATCGTCTCTTAGAAAATGTAATGATTCCTGGAAAGCTTTCCAAATTCCAGCAAATGACTTGCCTTATGGGAATTTCTGTAGTTACTTATGTTCTAGTGGCTGAAATATTGTTGTTCCGATTTGGCAAGCTAATTACAAAAATAGCAAACGATGGCTTGAGATTCGAGGCGAGAATCAAAGGTGGAAATCGGGATGAACACTACAATGAGTCATGGAGTTTATTAGATGGTGAGAAAAAGATTGGTTTGTATATTACAAACACGCCTAAATATTTCATTTTTTACAGAAATTCGAAAGATTTTGGATGGAAATGCGGATTGGATTCCTTGGATTATGCTGAGCGTCCTGTTTATCTTCGTAATTGCTGTAATATTTGTTCCCATTGTCGGAGTATGGGAAAACTTAGATCCCATACATTATATTTATCTCGACCATACGAATAATTTAACTACTAAAGGCTACATGATAGTTATTAGATTATGTAGCATGTGGTTTATAGCTATAATAGAAGGACAAGCTATTCGCACCCTTATTATTTGTATCGTTGGAGAAATTTCTGTTGTTCATAACATCCTGCATATTATGCGCCGTCTGCATTTAAATGAACAATCATTGTTCATTTATAGTCAAGTGAGGATTTCATTTGCAATAAGCGCCGCCTTTCAAAATAGCATCACTAGCTTATTACTTTCAGCAACATTCTGGGCTTTTCTATTGTTTACAACGGTGGCTGTGCATGGATGGAGTATTTTCCCTACGTATATTTCAATTGGAGTTTGTTGTGTGTCGATGGGAACCCTGTTCCTCATTTTATTCACTTTAAAGTATGAGTCAGGTGTATTTGAATTTAGTAGCGATGCTATTCAAATGTGGAAATGGGAGCTGGGACGAGATAGCTCAAATAGGTATCAAATAAATATTATCAAACGATGTGTAAAATCTTGTAGACCATGCGCAATCCCTGTTGGCAATATTGGAATTGTTGATCGTGATATAAAATCAAATTATTTGAGTAATATGCTGGATAGCACGATAAGCTCGATTTTAGCAGCGGATGGAGTCCTAAAATAGAAACTTAGATGTTGATGATGACTTATATCAATAATATAGGTATATGGTGTAAAGTTAAAATTCTCTACTCTATTGTAAAATTTGTTTTAAAATCTGGAAGCTTTAAAGCAAAGTTATAACAATTAAAACGTGACAGCTTTTATTTTTATTTCTTAGCGTAAAATTAAAAGAAGTTTTATATGTTTTGTTTCGAATATTTTAATACTTAGGCAGTGCATCTGGATTTATTTGTCGTAATGTGAAATGCGGAAGTTCAAATAACATGTATTTTGGATTTTAGTAACTTTTTCAACAGCAGGATCTTAACATTCAATTTAAAACTTTCCAAAGTTGAATGTATATTCTGCACCATAAAGCGTATGCTTCGTACACTGAAATTGCTTTTTACTTATTGTTTTGGTAACCTTGTTTCCTTAAAATTTATGATTTCATCACAATGTTACGTATGATAGCTATGTATGTTTTTCAAATTACAACTTACTTCAAGGTAGTGTTCAGCATACGGCTGTAATAACCGAGATTGCTGGTATTGACTTTGCAAACTTAATCAAGGATTGTTGCCGGCATTATTGCCGGTAAGTGGCACTAATAAATTTTTACAAATTAAAATATAACTGTTTTGAATGCTCCGCTTTACAAGAAACTTGTTTTAACTCAAAATATTCGTATTTAAAAGCTGTAAATTCTGAAAATTTTACTACTAACTTTTCAAAAATAATGTATTGACAAGAATAATGTGTCTGTGCCATTGCACTGACGTTTTTGTGTAGTTCATGCAGTTATCGGTATTTTTTACAGGAAAATTTTGTCAACTAACCAATTCAGCCAATATTGCCATTAGTAACAGCCAGTGGCAAAATACCCAGCAAATTCTTAATACTGATTCATGGTACCTAACAAATCCATGTTTTGGATAATGTTTCCATGTTTTTATTTCAAATATAAAAGCTTATTTTTGTTATGTGTATGTAAAGTTAATGATTTTTTCCACAAAACCACTCTACACGTATAATATAATACTTTTTATTTGAATTCAAACTAAAATAAAATATTTTAAAACCATATTCGAAGCACGACGGCAGAAAGTTTTGAAAGCCTTCTGATACGTTTCTTTCGTTTTTGTAAATCTGTTCAAATACTTTGGCTCAGGATGGCTTTAACAATAGGTTCTTTAAAGGTTCACTTTCTCCTTCAGAAACTGGTTCCTCCGCCATATTCTATTCATCCCGGAATACTTTCTATCACAAAGCAGCATACTCGACTTCAGCGCCTACATCAACTGATGCTATTCAGCATTCTCTATCACTTTGGTTTTGCATTTATTCGTCTGTCCTGGTTATTATCAAAGAAACGCCGTTCAAATGATTTAACAGAGCATCTCGTATATTTAATCGTGGTTTCACTATGTCTCATTGCAGTTGTTTCTTACACTACTTTGAAGAGACACCAAAACGAAATTATTCACCAGCTTGAGCAACGATTTAAACAGGTTCCAGTAGTTCCCGATATAAATGAAAACGGAAAAAGAAAACGTTCCCCAACGGAAAAATTAGTTTACGTCATCACATTTCTTTTCGCTTCATTTCCACTGCTAACGTTTTCCTTTCCTTATAATTTGGACTTTGACCCCTTGCAGCTTGTCTTCGCATCAAACATCAAATCTTCAGACACATCAAACCGAACAAAAATGATAATAAAAGTCGTTGCTTCAATCATTTATGGGGGAACAACATTTTATGGAGCTGGAATAGTGCTCACAATCATCCTATTTGCATTCATGGACATGGAGGGACTGGAGATGAATTCTTCGAAAATTCACGCCACTGTGTCCAGAGCTAAACTCCGATGGGGAAAGCAGGGAGGTGTTTCACGTTTACAATTTCAGCGCAAACTAAAGGTTTTTCGAGTTACTCAGATTTGGATCAGCGGAACAAATTGTATTATGGAAAATTTTATGGCTGTTTTGGTTTTTGTGGGAATTTTCCTACACATTATGTGTTCCTATGTAACCATCAAATTGAATGGGAGCTTTCCCCTAATAAGCTATCTTGCTTGCCCTGTTGTAGTAGGTGCTTGCCTTGCATTTGATGCCATTTATTATACACTTGCCGCTAAGTCTAACAGAAATGGGACGGCGTTTGTGAGGTTTTGGAAGAACTGCATGTTTGAAAAACTAGAACGAAGACAGTTGAGAGCTTGTAGAAGAATTGGGTATAGTATTGGACCCATGAGGTGTGTTAATGAGCACACTGCGTTTACTGAATTTGAATGTAAACTTAGTTGGACTGCGACAGCATCAATAATTGGATAGACAAAAATTAGTAATTTAGTTTTAAACATATTGTTATGGAACCCACAATATCAATTTTAAAATACAAGTTTATGAAATTGTCTTCTATCTTTTAATTGATCGTATGGATAATGTCGAATTACTTTTCTGAAATAGTTATTACATTTAAATATTTGTTTAAAATTTTTGCTAAATGTTTTTAAAGACTAATATAAATTCTGTCACAATGTCACACAAAATGCAAACGAAATTGATTTTACTGATTGGCATTACTGAAAAGTATACAAATTTTAAAAATTTTAATTTCTCATACATAGTTTACTTTAAAAAGTCAGCATACCTGGGATCATGTGTTCTAAATAATATGACAGCATGAAGCTTTGAAACTTACACACTTATTAGCGTTCTGACAACTGCTTCAATATAATACCTAACATTTCAATAATAATATGCTGGCAGTATTCCAATAACAGACATTTAAAAGATGTTTCGGCCAATGCTGAGCCAACTTCCACCCAGTATGGTAATTGGTTCCTGTTGTCAGGTCGCATAATCAACCAGGTTCAGGGTCAACCACAGTACTAGTTTATTTCATTCCTGAAGACTGGTTACCGGATGTAATTAACCCATTTAGGTATTCTGATAACGAATTTTAAATTCGGGGGCCTTCAGTATTTTACAATAAGACGAAAACTCCCATAGTGTTCGGGAAGGACACATACTGCGGTGTAAACCAGTGAACTATTTCCCATAGACAAAATACATTCAAATCTACAAAATATGTTTGTACAGAAAGTTTAAAGGTAATAGGTCAATATGGCTCTTTCAACAGGAGCGGTAAACGTGTACTATTATCTTCAAAAAATTGTTCCACCGCAATATATTCTAGAGCCGAACAATCAATTTTTCTTCTCAAACTCAAATCACAATCCAAGGAAAACCAAAGTGACTTATTATAATGTAATGGTTGGAAGCATTTGGTGTCATCTTATATTTGCCTTATGTCGACTTGTATGGCTAGTCTCAATCAGAGACAGAAACCTCACAGAAATACTGGTATACATGGTAATTATTGCCCTGTGTACAAACGCCAGTGCTGCATATCTCACCGTCAAAATTTACAAGAAACCAATTGAACAGCAACTAAGAAGAAGATTTCAGCTTGTCAAGCTCGTAAAAGGTAGACAATTTTACTATCGCTATAAAAATTTCATACAATTCATATCGTAATTAATTCACCCATTGATTTTTCCATTTGATTTCATTGATAAAAATTCCATTCCATATACATTCTGATTGATAGGGTGCTCCAGGCGGACTTCAAAAACAAAGAAAGAACTTTTTGTGTATGGGTACTTGCTGCTCTGCATTGCATTCCCAGTTCTCACCTCATTTTTTCCGTATCAAGCCGACTTTGACCCAATTCAACTACTTTTTAAACTAGCAATGAAGCCAACTCATACCTCATTTTATATTAAGCTCGGAATTAAAATCGTCGCAAGTTTAATTTATGGAACTACATGTGCATGGGGCTCTGCTATAGTACTTTATATGGTCTTATTTGCTATAATGGATATGGAAGGAGTGCAGTTACTGTCATCAAAACTTTACTTATGTCACATTAAGCCACCAAAAAATGGTAGTTTAAAGAATCACTGGAATTTTATTCTTAAGAAAATGCGAGGTGCCAATGCAGAGAAAATTGGCAATGCAAAATGCGGACACTTAACATTTCATCAATCTCTAGAGCTCTTTCGAGTAATACGAATTCTTGTGGAAAACACCAACCAAATCATGCAAAAGCTCCTTTTTATTCTAGTAAGTATGGGAGTTTGCTTTTCGGTGGCATGTGCTACAGTATCTATAAATGGGAAAACAAATCTGCCAACTATGACGTTAGTGGCTTGTCCATTTATTTGCATTGTTTTCTATGCATATATAATGCTCCAGTTCACCCTTACCGCCATCCCGCACAGAAATGGAGAAAGGTTTAAGGCATTTTGGAAGAATTTTGTTTTTAAAAAAGAGGAAAGGAAAGAATTACGGGCATGTCCTAGAGTTGGTTATACGGTCGGTCCTCTTCGATGTGTTAATGAGCAGACTGGCTTTGCTGTAGCCTATTGCGTTGCTGATTGGACTGCATCCCTAGTACTAATAAAGTAAACTATTTTTCTAGAAACATCCCTCCCTTAAACAAAGGAAAACTGTATTTGCAACCATTTTTATTAGTACCTAATAATGTTAGTATAATCGTTTGTAATAAAATAACTGCCAACTGGATTTCAATCTCGCATATTACTTAGTATCTGTAATACTTCACAATTAGGGTGCTAATAAAAGCTTTTATTGTTTTACTGGCATTATAAGTATTGAAATTATAAAAATAGTTTAATCTGGCTTTCTTTTTCCCTGTTATTATTAGGTAGAGGTCGAGACCTTGACTCTAATTCCTTATTATGACTTTTGTTCCGTTTGTAGCTTATAAAACATTAGGATGTATAAATACATTATGCAGGCATTGATGTCAAGTTTGCTTACTGAACTCGAAATAAATTTTTTAGTCTTTTCCCGCAAACCAAAGGAGAAACATCAAGTTATTTTTCCTTACAATAAGTCAATCTCCATTTACCGAAATTCTTTGCAACGATTTACAACGTTTATTGCAATTTAGAAAGTATATTAAGAATATAAATCGCGCTGTACAAGTTCAGTTGGTCCAAAATTACCCGGCAATTTGTTATTTAACTCTGTCAAACATACTGCTGCAAACACGGAATGCCTTTCTTTGTGCATTTCGGGAAATTATAATAAACGTGAAGTAGTCGTCAAAAAATTGTTTAATGGCCCATAATGTACATTAAAAATAGACATATTCAAGAAATTCAAGACATAATACTGCTTCTGTGACGTATTTAAAATCGGCTGTAATGATATTTTATTACGTTTTTTGCATCGAAAACTCCCCTAGAAAACTCTTCTAATAACATCTTCGAAATTTTGACGACAGACCCGATACAGAATTTTGTTTACTCAGCATTTCTATTGTGGATTTGGATGGGATGTGTGGAGTTCAAAATTGTCTGTACATAAAATCATGTAAAACTTCAATAGTTTTTCCCATCACAGGAGGTAATCAAGATAAATCGAATTGCATTAGGCGTAAACAGACTCGGAGGAAAGATGGCTTCTCCATTGGTTTGGAAGTCGTTGGAAATACACCAGTACGCATTTTGGTATATGTATCCAAGCCCTGTCCGCATTGATTTCGAAGCACGAGGGATCGCTTTAGACCCACCTGGATGGAAACATGTTCCATGGATACTAGCTCACTTCAGTATAGGGCTGCTCTGCTTAATGGCGTTTTACATATTGCTTCGAGAAATGTATTATCCACTTGGAAATGTCTCGATGATGACAATGACAGTCTACGTAGCAATCTTAGTTGCCGATCTACTTTGCCTTGGGTTAGTTTCCATACGTATACTTGATCCGGAACTTGGACCCGCTGAAACCCAGCTTATTCAGTGGGCTGATCGACTTCAAAAAGGTAATAAAATAATTAAGAAGATGTAATTTGCTGCAAGTATCTTACATCTTCTTAATTATTTTCAGAATATCCCAAAACCGCAAATGCAGTCATTGCTGAGCAAGGAAAAATTGACACCGTGGGAATTATAATGGTTGGTATGGTTGTGTTTGGTGCAATGAGTCCTCCATTCTTCACTCTGATAGCCGTGGCCTTCGACCTTGACCAGACAAATTATATTATCGAAGCCCACTTTCTCCCCGACCCGAAAGAAAGAGAGATATTTGAGCATATCCTCGTTCCATTCCTATTTCGTCTGTTCTTTGTTGGGTTCACAACCTTTGAAGGGGTTCGCACATACGCAGCTGCCTTTTCAATTTCCGCAATGTACGTGCAATCGATCACAAATGGGTTGAGAATTTTAATGAAATCAGGGAACCGCTCACGGCTGATCTATGACCAACTCCGAATCGTTAACATATTGACGGATAAAACCGCTGGGTTCATGACAGGAATGTTACAAATTGCGGGACAAGTGGGAACGGTCGTTCTACTTTGGGTCACTATCAATGGATATAAACACGAAATGTCTGTCGCAATGTTGGCCATGTTTGCGTGTGTGGCAGTGATTGTAATTGCTTTCACTATCATCATGGTTCAGGAATCAGTTTGTATCTATGAACTGTCCAAGGAGTTCATTCAAATGTGGAAAACGGGATGTGTCTCGAGAACTGTTAGGCAAGGAACATACAGCCTTAAAATTGATCCCGAGTTAAGAAGGACGGCAAGATCTCTGAAACCGATTGCGATGGCAATTGGCTCCTTTTTAATAATGAAAAAAGGGTTCGAAATTGAGTACTTGAGCTTGCTACTTGATAACTTGACGAATGCTTTGCTTTTGTTTGAAATTTAAGTACTAATGAGGGAATGCTCGTTTCCTAAGCCCCTTTATATTTTAGACTCTTTGAAGCCTAGCCCATTTTATAGTTTCTGGAAAACGTATGACATGAGTATTACTATCTAATTAATCAACCTCTAACCGTACTATCGTGTTTAAATGAACCACTTTTAATTTCTATCACCATTAGATAATTTTTAAGGTTAGGGTTAATGGTCGTTGCTAGTAGATATAAGATACGCAATAAGCAACCACAACAAGCCTGATTTTGCTAGTCAATAATGAAACTCAAATATTTAAAATTTATCTAACCGATCATAGTTTAGATAAAGTATTAATTTTATAACAACCAGTTGACGTACGGTCTCTACGAAAGGCTGAATAACATCTGTCTAAATTAAAGCAAGGTTTGATTGCTTGTGCTCATTTGGACAGCATTGTTGTGGTCAGTCAAAAATTTTTTTATTTTTTTTGTAGTTTGTGAATTGTTGACATCCATTTTTGTTTCGAATAATGTTCTGTATACGAATTTGATCCCACTTTATTTTACAACGTTTAGTTTTTCAAATACTGCTAATCCAAATGTGTATGCAGTATCGGAGTAAGTCTTTAAGTTTTAAAAAATCTGTAAAATCTTTTACCTCTGATGCACGCAATAGGTTTACGAGTGAAATTAAAATATTATAAAGGATGGTAAAATGTAAATGTATTAAACCATCATTAAATACGGAACACATTTCAATTACAGTATGTAGTGCTTGAAGTATAATGTATGGGGTAAAACATTGATAGCTGCTCCCTTCTAATTCCTAGTTTTTATGTTTGTTACTGAAACCTGTTCTTAGTTGTTTTCTGAAACATGTAAAACCCCAGAGCCGCAATCATAATCAATTTTGTTGTCAGTTAAAGTGGAACAATTTTAATAAAAGCAATTTTAACAGGCGGAGACGTGTGTTATTTGTAGGTATAAAAGGCCTTATTAAGTTAATGTTGAACAAGTTCCTGAACAAGTTCTACTTATTTAACTTTGGTCTGACCGACTTAACATTTGTAAAAAACATTTTTCAACAATTTAATAACATTTTTTAACAATTTAACAACAGTTTTAACAGCGTCTGTTTTCAGTATTTGTCCAGTAACAGTTTTAGAATATGGCAGTTGTTTTTTACCTGCGCTACAAACTTGAAGCATCCAAATGGCAACTCCATTAATGCTGTATGCATTTCAGCTGAACGAAAAGTTAAAACTTCCATGGTTTCCGAACATACTGTATTGGGATATCATCAAAAAAGAGTGGGTTCATGATACTCAAGGTTGGAAGTACATTGTTCATCTCATACTATCGTTTGGAGTGTTTTTACCCATTTTGATAGCAACATTCTGTTTTGGGTTTATTCCTACGATGTCAGCAAAGGGGACAGATAACGAAGCGTTTGCTATGTATATGCTTTTGGCACTTTTGATGTATTCAGCAACAACTGAAGTTCTACTGGTGCGTCATGGAACACCATATTTTGCATTTTTTACAAACTTTCAGCTCAAATTTGGACAATCGGCTACAAGTAAATGTTATTTATTTGGTGGCATTACTAGCAAAACAAAACAAATATTTCAGATAGAAATCGACATTGTT
>LJIJ01000644.1:0-87775 GCA_001718145.1 Orchesella cincta | reverse complement strand
GAACATCTTATCAACATTGTCATATCCTCTTGTAATTAAAGTTGAGAATTATTATAACTCACATTCTTTTCTCATTCCTTTCCACCAAATAAAAACCAATGAGTTGGAAGCTATTTAAAACAATTTATGATGCAACCTCAAATAAAACCAAGACATTTTATTACCTGTTGTAATAATTATAAGGAGCTACTATCACTCTCATTATTTTACGCACAGCCTCACAACGAGCTCTCAAAAACTGCAAGGAAGTAGCTGTCTGTGCTCTGCCGAAAAATTAGATTTCATTTTGATTGAACACCAATTAGCTCTTCTTAATTTGACTGTAATCCCCTTAATTTCATCTTAATTGCCTATAATAAATAATAATAAAATGCACAACTCAAATATGGATGGAGTAAATATACCTATTAAATCCGGCTTATTCCCTTGCTCTGATGTACAACATTATATGACGAAAGAGGAAAGACATCATTAATCATTCACATTTTCCTGTCAATTTTCCCTTAGTCATTCACCCTCAGCCAATCACAGGTACGCCACGGGATGCCGTCTTGGATAACAATACAATATCATTCATCAATCCGTCTTTATTCTCATCCCAAGTCCATTCTGATAGTGTATTTTTCTCCTGGACTATATGCATGCACAAGATTGTAGTGCATTGGTTGCTATTTTCGTCTTTCTACTCACAAAAAAGCGTCCACCAATGAAACTGTCCAGCACGAAATGACTTTGCATTACATAAGCAACTGCGTCAAATTAAGACTATATGCTATAGCTATATTGTGTTACATTTGCATGTTTGTTTACAATGACGAAAAAAGGTTCTAATTTGGCTGGTAGAAAAGTGTGGAGGCGTGTCACAAAAAACTCATCACAGTTGAGTTCATAGACGTCATTTCTTGTGGGTATGCCGCTCGCTACCTTGCTATACACACCAACGCAGAAAAGTAAAACCTTTTCAATTTTAAAAATCGTACAAATAAAGAGAGAACTGTAGCAGCAGCATCATATTATAAAAACATTTTATTTGGCATTGCGTGTTTTTTGGACGAAAATTGCTGTGCAAGAGCAATAAAATAACACAGAAAAAATTAAACGTATCAAACCGCACGTTATTATAAAAAAGGTTATTACTTTATCCATTTATTATTATTATGTCAGAAGATTCTAACAAAACGTTATCATTTACTTCTCGTGTAAAACTCCACAAAAACGATGCTCCTCACACACAACACAGTCAACATCATCCCATTACAGACAAAAAGGGGTGAAAAACGTCACGCAATTTACGTTACTGGGAAATAATAAATTTTCTCTGGTCACTGCTGGCAAATTGAGATTAAATGGTGGCTAACCATCGTCCTACATAATATTCGTTTTGTAAAAAAACAGTTTTGAAAAAAAGCTTTCGGAAATTTTTACTTGTTAAAGGGACACAAAACAAAAACTCCACTTCATAGTCTTTTAGTTAACAAGAGCTATTGCTTTATAACTTTTGGTTAACAATGGAAATAGTTTAGGAGTCATCGGTTTTCCCATTGTTCTCATCTGTTCTTTGAAATCTGTTCAGAAATTTTTGAAACGATATAGCCATCGATAAATTGGATCCTTTTGTTATGTCTTGCTCCAACTTTTTTAATAGGATATTTCATCTCCTACTTGGTTTCATTAAATTACAACTTTGGGATGGCTGGCTACTTCCAAAAGGAACAATAGGTGTGTTGTTTGCTGTGAATCGATCACAAACAAACCCACCATAACAATGGAGTATATATAATACTCTTCGTTTTTAAAGTGGGCCCATTACATTTTAGAACTTAATTTGGGCTTTGAATAATAATCTGTGTGTGATGATGTGATGTGAGCGAGTGAACATTTCATCAAGGCTATAAAATTGATGATGATAATGCTCCTGATGATGATCATGATGAAGATGATGGGATTGAACTGGATTTTTTCATCCTTCATCATTCCTCCGGCCTTCTCTCTTGACTTGAGAGAAACAGAAGCAGTTTTTGCAGAAGGAGTTTTATGAAATGTATGAAGAGCGATCAGATCAGCACGTCCAAAAGAATCGCTCAACATATGCCTACACAATGCAAATTAAACATTCCATCAAAACAATCAAACCTCCTTCGTTCTCCTCATCCCTGTCTCTGTTATTACCATTTTGCAACAAAAAAATCCGTTTTAAGAGTGGAGAAATTCCACACCGAGAAGAAGGGAATATTATATAAGCACCTATTTGTCATCAAACCCCCTGTTTGCTGGGTTTCACAATATTTTAACGAGCTCAACAATGAACCTTTCTTCTGGTATCTGATATCGGTTTTCAGTCGTAATTTGATCGAAGAATCGAGTGTACCTACGTACAAACATTGTATAATGGTCAACGGTGCTTAAGCAGCAGCAAGAAAAAGCCATTGCCAAAATACATTCCATTTAAAATTTCTTTGTACAATCAAGTTGACATCAAAGGACACTTTCATAAATTTGATGACAGAAAAAAATGGAGTTTCTTCAACCATTCATATCACGTCTGCTTTATGCAATTCAAATTTAATGAAATATTTTCGACTTGTAGCGCAACACAATACATCTTTTGCAATGCTGTTGCTGTACTTTTAGCAAGAAGGTGCAGGATGCATTGAATCATCCTTCTTTGCCAACATCACAGTGGCTATCACTGATTGGATTGAGGATATGCATAAAAATGGAATGAATGCAAAATTTGAATCCTTTTCTCGAATTAGAAACCAACAAATTGTGGCTTGCACTTTATTTTTGGGCTTTTTGTTCTGTCCTGCTCCCCCATCCTGAGTAGCAGCAGGAGTCTTTAGAAAAAATGTTTTTAGGAAGGACAAGACAAACGAACTCCTTTCTTTTCTTTTGCTCCCTGTCATTTTTTACACTGTTTTACATATGTAAAGAATGACTAGGACACATGCAAACACATTTCAGATACATACGCAATGTCACAAATCACAAGCTCAGTCAGAAGAAAAATATGGAATATAATATGATAGCAACCAAGAAAGCAGCAAAATTCTTCGGGCGAGTGTAACCTTACGTAAGTAAAGTAAAAAATTGCATATAAGATATCCATCTCGAGATATTTCTTGTGTTCGTTTGTTTAAAAGAGCATCCATTATACTTAAGATGAGAAGATGCGCAAGCACAAGACAATATTTTATAAGATTGCTCACCTGGGAGGGCTTCCTCTTCACACATCAACTATCCAAACCACGATGCACCACCAACGAAAATGACAAAAGGTTGCGTTGCGTTGTAGTCGAGATGGAGGTAGAAAAGTACGCAATATTTTTTGTGATTGAGCCTTTGACGGCAAGAAATGAAAGAAAAAGACACTGTCAATTCTCACCAAACACTAGCACACAACGAACTATAATCATAAGTCGTCCTCGTCCTTTCCCCACGCACATTGACACAAACAAACAAGAGAAAAGAATGACAAGGAGGAAATAAAAAAGAAATGAAAAGAGACAACACATCAACTTTCCTCACAATATCACTCATTCATTGTCACTTTTTCTTTCTTTATGAAAAGATGACGCACACCTGTCACATCCAAGTCAAGTCCCTTCTCGAAAATTCACTGGTGAGGAACTTTGAAGGAAATCAACTGAGATTTTTTTGCATTCACTTCTATGCTGATTTTTTAAATTAAATGTAAGAATCTGATTTCCTCAACTTCAACTCAAATCAAATGGGATAAGGATTTAGGTTAGCGCACGGCTGAGAATAATCTTGATAATGATTAAGGCTTTGGGTTTGGGTTTCAGTTCGATTGATGCTAGAAGCCGGCATTTGATCTCCATCCATGTGTTAGCCATTATGATTAGAGATGAGTCTAGTCCCGTCTCAACTTTTTGTGACGACATTTTTCGTAAAGCCAATGCACTATCTCGGTCTTTCTATGAATAAAAAAAACTTGGATAGATTAAGCATAATAAACTCTGCTCATCATCGAGCAGTGACTAGTACTAGTGACCCTCCACATCAAGATGATGGAGAGAGAAAAAACTGATAAAAAACTGTACATAATCTATATCCATATATCCACTCAACCATTATGAATGTTAAACTTTATGATTCATAATTTGAAAGAAGCTTTATAACAACGTGCAAGTTCCAGTCCCAGTCTCTCAGTTTGTGCTGGCCTTGGCTTTGAACTCTTGGGTCAGCAGTCATCGTCATTTTCATCATCATCATATCCACTTCAAATCGTCTCCTCGCCTACTAGTATAAACTCTTTTATGGAAGATATTGTGCACAAACTAAGAGAAAAGTTTGACTTCCAGGACATCACCATTCATTCACATCATCAAAAGCATACATGTATGTATCATATCCCAAAAATTTTGATACCAGCAAAAAAAGAAGGACTTTTTGAGCAACTCTTTCCGTCGTCGAGTTTTATGTTTTATGCTTATATTTTGTGTGGAGTGAAGTAACTAAATCTCACATGTCACAACCATCCTTGCTCATGACGGAAGATAACGCAAGGTGGAGAAAAGGAAAGGATTATATAATGCACATTCCCTTCTTATATACAAAAATGATAATCCGTTTATATAGCATTAAAATGTGAATGTATGTCCTTGTGAATATCTGAGTTTATATGCATTTTTTATTATTATTATCGATTATTCATAAAATTGCTCAGGTAGTTACGAAAATGATGATCATAAAGGTATCACAAATATAAATCCTTCCAAAAAGGTATTTACAATCAGTGATTTGTTACAAGAATATGAGACGTGATAGTGAGATGAGAGACATATCACATAACCATATTACTATTGCTAATGGATTTCCCACTTGAAGATTTTTCCATCTATCCATCCATGTGAGAGTTAAAATAAGACGAAAATGAGACGTTTCATTTGAGCATGTAACGTCTACAGATGACCTCTTGGCCTGTAGCCATCTATCATGCAAACTATGTATCATTGTTCAGTCAGGAGCAAGGGCTTAAACTTGAGCTTGAGACTTGAAAGTAGCAAGCATGGAATAAGAAGTAAATGTCACCACACCGTACACGTTACATACAATGAGAAGCACACACGGTTTTGAAACACAGGAGCCGTTTCGTATGGAATAAGTACAAAATAATTTTTTTTCTTTGTCCAAAAAAAGTTCACTGATGTATTAGATATAGTACGTAATTCTTCAACTGATGCATTGGAAGTCTGTTTGGAAAATGAATTCGGATTTCATAATGTTACACTCTGTTGTAGGTGGGAATTTTGTGGTTATATTTCCCCCAAATATGTATGTAAATTAAAAATGCATGCACAAAGACAGCTTAACTAAAGAATGATCTAACAAAATGCCAACTAGTGGAACACTATTGAATATGCCAAAGAAGACAGATGAGAACCAAAGTTTTATAAGTGACCTTGTCTCTCATCTTCAGCTGATTATGCTTAAATGATGGTATGCTAACCGGTAGAATGTAGTAGTAGTTTTTAACATGGACGGATGGGTTGCTGTAAAACAGCTATGGTACAAACATGAGAGTTAATCTTCCTCCAAACTGACCATAAAAAAGCATGCGTATGTTGACATGGAACACGATACACTTGCTTGTAATGTAAATGTAATTCATGTATACCCAACTAATTTAGGTGCTTCGTATACAATCATTGCATATCATATGCTGGATTTTTTCCTGTTTCTCTGTCATGTGTTATGTATGGCTTCTTCCATGCATAGTGTGAGAAATAAGCATGCAATAGTGTAAAGTTTCACATAGTTATGGCTTTAGCATTCGAATTGAATGGTAAACTGTGATGAATGTTGGTAAGTACGTCATACGTCACACAACATTATTCCTAAATCCAAAGATTATGAACATGAAATATGCATTTCGCCTGCTATATGCTGCTGATTTGGTCAACGAACGTATATGCAAGAATAGTTGCATGCATGATTGAATAGATTTAGAATCTACATATATTACACACATTTGCTCGATAGAAAATTTCTTATTAATTCAAAATTTGCATTCAATTATCAAACCTATACTTCAAGCAATTCAAAGTCATTTTGAGTAAGACAATTGGATGACTACTTATGTGCTCAGCAGCTCAGCTTCTGAGAAAGCCCATACGTTAACTTTTAAATCAAGTTTACATTTATCCGTTTCTTATTGAGAGTTGATGGTTCATGTGTGCCTTATCATGGTTTTATTGAATTGAATGAAGTGTCATGTTGTTGATTCATTACATGACTGTATTTAAACACATACCCAATATAGGTACTCTTGCCCTTATTTTCCTAATTAAAACGCACGTGTCTGATAGTCTGATAAGACGTTACTATTGACAAAAACAAAATACGCCTTTTGCGTAAAAATCTGTCCAGACCCATAACAAAAACTGAACAGATTTCTTGTTTGAGGCTATTTACGTAAGCTTGTATATGCAGGAGTAATATATCGCTATCAGCTATATCCTGTTTTCTTTGCTTTTTACTGTGTATACATTTACTGATACCTCCTCAGGTACAGTTCCATACATACGTATAGTTATCAAATCTTAAACTGCCATCCGTTGAAACTAAACGGTTCTTTGGGAGTAAGGAAATTTGCGTAAATTATTACGACATTTAAAACAAAGGATGAAATGACTAGTTTTCTTATATATCAGAAGTCGCAGATATGTAAGCGTTAAGAATTGCAATCTGTGATCACATTATACCATTTTTTCTGCTAACTCTGTAAATTGCATTTATTTTGGACTCAATACGTCAACACTTTTGTTTTGGATACTCATAGTAAGGGGAAAAATTTAATCAAATTTCCCACATGCATGCAAAAAGGTACAGATGCTGCAGTCTACAGTAAATTGAAAGCTTATACATTTTAATGAATATAAAAGAATTTACCTGCCAAAAATAGCAGCGCGTTGGCAATCCACTTGATATAGTATTGGCACTGAATCATTTTCAGTTTTTAAGATAGCGGTCACTAAATGGCTGGAGTAAGTCAGTTTCTTGAAATGCCGGTCGACAGATGAGCCAGTACTGGATGACTTGTTTCATGACTGCACTTGCACACAGCACCAACTCATTAACACTACACTAATTCTATTTTTACTATGTAGCATGAAGGAGTTAATGTACTTCATCATTTTTTTACCCAAAATATTATGTGTAAAGCAGAAGGTTCACCGAAAATTGCACAATATCAGTATAACACTTCACTAAATGAGGGACAATATGCATAAAAATGTATTGTGAATGTGAACATAGTTGGCATTTATATACCACTGTACGTGTTTTTTCAATTACTTTTGGTCTATCTTTTGATATTGTAATTTGGGTATGTAATCACAAAAAACATGCCCACGGTCACCGATGATTTGGCAAAATCAGATACGTATTCCTCTCACTCATCATCACCATTCTGTCAATCTTCCGAATAAACCTTTTGCCTCAATCCACTGTCATTCCTTGCATTCGCCAATTCATTGCATTTACTTTGTATGAATTTTTTTTACTGTATAAAGTAACATATAATCGTCACTCACAGTTTGTATTGTAACCTGCAATTACGCAGCATAATGACATGATGTCAAAAAAAGGAAGCTAAACATTCTATTTTAATATTGGGGTTTGATTGATAGTAGTAGGTTTACCTACAATTTTGTTCATCAAACATCCAGATGATTATTGGCCATGATCTTGAAACTTAGTTTTCAACACACATGAGCATGAGCGCACATAAAGGTCCACCTTTTAATAAAAACAGGGGGTGAAGAAGGAGATGATTCACGCATATAATTTCCGCATATTATGCAGAGACAGCAATCATATATAATACTTTAAAGAAAATACTGGAATCCTTCGAGAGTGTTGAATTACTAGCAACGTGTAATGTTTATATTGGCAAATCACAAAACAAGAATAAAAATTAACAGCAGCAAGTCTCGTTGCTTCTATTACACCCCGTCATATATCAAACCACAAGATGCCAGATGCCTTTAATAGTAAAACGAAGTAAAGGGAGTGATGCAGAATGATGTTGATAGCTTGTTCCTCTTATCCCGTTTCTAAAAGTGCTCTTGAGATTTTGTGAAGTTTCCGAATCTCTAGTCTTGCATATGATGACAATGACCGATTTTACACCCTGGGGCGATCTGTTATAAGTGTTGTTGTCGTTGCTTCCCTTTGCACACCATTCAATAATCATTAGGAACAGACTTGTTTGCGCTAGTTGCAGTGTCACTGTTGCACGGGATAAAATCGAAACTCGTCCACTTGTTCACAACGCAGACCTTTAAAGAAGCACTAACAGATCAAAATCATCACCGTGTTTGCTTTTCAAACATTTTGTATTTCTGTAGATCTACAACTGTAGCTGTTCAACTCGGCCCTAATTTCTTATTCAGTTGGGAATTGAAAAAAATGACAAATTGTGTCACTATAATGAAATACTATACCTTCCTTATCATCAACGCATAATGTATTTGCTACCCATCTCAAAGAGGTAAGCAGAAGCACTATTTCGTCCCTCAAAGAGTTTTCCCTGTCATATAAGCCTTTAGCTAGCGGATTATCCGTTTTCAGGTTCGTATAAACCCAAACAACTGTATCTGTGAGATTCTTTGTTGCTAGCTATGCCAGCTAGTTTAGAGATGTATTGGTTTGATGTGGCGTGTCTGTAATTGATATTGTCGTATAACTTTCTGCCTTCTGAAATCCTCTCTCTCCTCAGCGTCTTTGTGCAGACAATCCGCAGTTCCGCTTTCAGTTACTCACTGAAATCACACAAAAACATAATATGTTAGCATTAGCCTTATCTCAAATCATACCGTGTCATTTACAATCAGTTTTACCGTCATTACATGTTTGCTCCATTTCAAATTCAAAAGTTTACACTGATACGAATGACGAAGGTAAGTCACTTTGTACACGTTACATAGAAGTTGGGTGATATTAAGATATTTGTCATAAAATGTCACACACGCTGGTCTCTGCTCTTGTTCTGGTTTTGCTTCGCAAATGAAGGATGAAGTAAAGAAGCAAAAGAAGGAGTCCAAGCGTGAAATTTTTATGTTGCAAACCAATTAGCTACGCAACCCAGAAGTTGCAAGTTCACGAATTTTGCTACAGATGTAAAATGTATGCACTGTTGTTAAGTTAAGGTGCGACATGAATGACAGATTGAAACATGACTTTGGTAAATGCGGTTACAGGTTATCAAGATCTTTGCAATCAAAATGAATGCCTGGGAAGATTTACTCTAAAATATTATGCTAAGCCAGGCCAGATATTATTCATCAAAGTTGTTTTCATTTTTGCTTTGCTGCATCATGTTTTTAACTCCCATATCTTGTCTCCCATTGCTCACAACTCAACCAGGTGGTTTTGTTAATTCTGTTTGGCAACGGGCACTTATCAGCCTACTTTACGCGTAATTGCTTCCTTCGCGATAAATTGACATTTGACACCCCGTCTCCTCGAGGTGCAAGCTGATTACACAAACTTATGCTTGCAGAATCATAAAAATGTACTGGTCTTATGGATTCGGTCATGTTCCAGTCTTCTGAGACTTTTTTTTACTTCATAATCCTCAAGCAATATTCAAGACCACGGCTAAAATCATTTTTACGGCTGTCTGACGTTCGTCTGGATAAGCTTCTTAGCTTCCTTTTTTTATTTTCTTGTAATGCTTGCCTACAACAAATCTATCAAGGATCAGGTTTTCACTATCACTTGATTCTCCATCTTGTTGTCTAGCTCCCTGAAAGCTGAAAACTAACAAGCTCTCTAAAATGTAGCAAGAGATAAAATCGGAAATGTGATATGGATAATGCATCTTTCTCTCTCGATTGGGGGCAATTAAAATAAAATGCACTTTTTCCAAATGAAAAGTTTACACCAGAGAGTAATGAATGTTATTTGATACCTTCGGTGCTGGTGGTGATACTCAGCTTTGAAACTGTTTGTGAGGCAACTTTTAGACGGGAAAAATATCAAATTACAGCTACTGTAGTAAATCCATAGGTATGAAACTGAGAAAATGCCGTTTCTCATCCGATGCCTGACTTGGTAAAATCATAATAATGTGATGGTATTGATATCAGAACGGGAGCACAACATAATGCCGTAAATATAAAACAAGTTGAGAAAAGGCAAATAGGATGAGAAAGACACGTTCACTTAAAATGCTTTTAATAGTCCCAACCTGAACAAAAGTATAATGGTATACGGTAAACACCTTTCCTGTACTAATTGAAAATGTGAGATAAGCTTTTTCCCAAACCAAATAAATGCTTTTGTTACCTTTTTCCTCGTGTTTTTTTTTCAAGTAGGCTAGACATTTTTTAAAGAAAAATGTGAGCCGCTGGTACCATGCTGGCTGGTACTTTCAACCCCGCACCTTGGAGGTTTCTTTAGAAGATAACTGTAAACGATCGGGTGATTGTCAACAATCT
Source organism: Orchesella cincta (assembly GCA_001718145.1). Taxonomy (NCBI): domain Eukaryota; kingdom Metazoa; phylum Arthropoda; class Collembola; order Entomobryomorpha; family Orchesellidae; genus Orchesella; species Orchesella cincta. Next base: position 77,306 of record LJIJ01000644.1, on the reverse strand, counting down.
TTTCTTTTGTCGCACACAGTAATAATGCAAGCTAAAGCCAACCAACAAGCAAAGATATTAACCCAATATACTGTTTCAAGTATTGCGAATGAACAAAGAGAGCTGCAGGTGTTTTTTCCACCCTTCCTCTCCGACTCTGCATTTGACAGAGAATGATCCAGCCGGCAATATTGCTTCTGGTGTATATGTATCAAGATCAATGGATTTGAGCCCGAATTCACATTTTCTCCACCAACACACTCCACCACCACCATCACAAAACACAAAGGAACCTTTGATTTATTTTTTGGAGAAACAAAACTGCTACATGCATCAGAGCAGTTGTGAATGTGAAGTATGAATTTTTGAGGGAAGCTGATGATCTGACGATTTTAGCATTCAAAGCTCATCTCATCTCTGCTGCTCTACACCACCAACATGAATTCCAATCATACATGTATGCAGCCATATATCATGAAATAAGAGAGGAGTGGTGGTGGTCGTCGTCATCGTTGTTGGTAGCGATTGTTGAGAATTCACAAGAGACGCTTGAATTTAAAAGCTATATAGCTTTTTACTCTTTTTCATCCCATCCCTATGTACTTGTCCCACTGGAAGCAACTGAATTCCCCCCACGGCTGCATTGCTCAAACAGAAGCACAAAGCCAGCAGAAACTAAAGGTCATACAATGTAATTTGTAGCACATCACACACATGCACATTTTTAAAGTTAACAGCAAACGGAATATAAATATGGATGAAGAATTTCTCAATATTTCATACAACCTGACTGGCTCAGTTGCCGGGACCCTCCTTAATAAATAATGCATTGAGAGAGGTTCGTTCGAACACTAACAATAATACATCAAACTAAAAAACAAAGATCATAGTTGAATATGGGGATGATGATGATGAGCTCACTCACGTTATTCATCAAGCAGACACATGAAATATGGTCGATTAGCAAAAATTCGTGCTAACAAAACACGATCATAATCTTACGTTGCGAAGGAAGGAAAATCAGAGAAGATATGACTCGTTTAATAAAATGCAACCATGTTTTGCAGATTCCCCTTGCAGTAAGCCTAATAATGTGAAGAACGAGGCAGGCATACCAATAATGGTATAACATGAATGATGGTGTGTTGGATGGAGCCCGCAGATAGAACAGATCATAAAACATGATTATGACATGTCATTAAATTCTGGACGCACCCCCGCTTCACTGAAGGGAAAAAGGATAAAGACAATGTGCTATCTTCGCTGGTGGATTCAAATTAGTTATAAATGTAAAGACATGAGTTATGAATTCATAAATTGTTGAGCGCATTTAAACAAATGTCTGCTTTTAAGTTTTAATTAGTATTAAATTACTCTTGCTTTCATTGGCAGCATGTTAAGCATAATTTTTTTGAGGTAGCCCGACACAACATTACTACAAATCAGAATTTAGCATGCCGAATAACACACAAAAACTTTTAATTGTGGAAGTGACTAGTTATTTTTTTAAATTAAATAGCTGGGGAAAAAGCAGCGGAGCAAAGTAAGTGTTGAATAGGACAAATAATCATGTGGAGAGACGCAGATCTCAAAATTGTTATTATCAGTTTTGTTTTTGACAAAGATAAGTTTTTACGATTATGGCTTTGTTGAAATAGAGCAGAAAAAGTGAGGGAGAATGACTGGTGATCATCGCTGTACCATTTGGTGCTCTTTTTGCATATTCATATTATCTGTCTTCAAGTATGAATACAACTGCATCTCACGAATTAGTGGCATTGAATGAATATATGATAACAGGAGTTACTAAACTCAAATAAGTATGGTAATTAACATTAATGAGAAACCTCTTTCATAATATATGGGTCTAGGGTACTTACGCCACAAACGCGTTTGCCACCACCAGGGTCTTGCGCCACATCATACTTGCGTCATATGTCATTTGCGTCCCGCACTATATGCGTTCTGAGAGATTTGCGTCCCGTGCTACTTGCGTTCTTTGTGATTTGCGTCACATACTATTTGCGTCATGTGTCAATTCCGCCCCGTTGTTTTGCGCCCTATGTGATTTGCGTCCCCTGCCATATGCGTCCTTAAAACAATATGCAGTATGAAATGCTAAGTTGCTCCATTCTTCAAATTTATTTAGTTGGAATGACTTTACATGAAATGAAAATAATGAAGCTTTTATGCATATGTACATTATTCATTGGGCATTTTTGGTGTCTTTTGGTAATGCACGCCGTAGAATACCCAGCTAAGGGCATTGCACTGTTATGAAAAACAGTTGTCCCATTTTTTATATATTTTTCACTCCACCGTCTGGAAACTTGGGCAGTAGCAGTGTCTGTACAAAGTACTTTTCTTGTACTTTGGTATGATCCTGTCGTTATATCCAATAATATAATTAGTTAGTGAATGAACTCAAAAACACTTGCTACTTATTCTCCACTTGCTTTACGCTAATGTTTCACTATTCTTGCTTTTATGAGTTGGCCCATAAGTGACTATCTAACTGGTATTGCTCATAATTTGAACCTGAGTGTTTAGTTCTTTTGAATTGCAGAAGTTATGTAAATGTTTTAAAATAGTTTAATTAGACTTTACTTGTTTGACTTTGTACTAATAATTTTTTACACATTTCGGGGAATGATGCTTTGTAGCCTCTATATTTTTAAAATGCACCAAAGAAATTTTCTACTTGTTTGTTTTGTTTGTTTATAGTTTAGTTTGGAAATTTCGAAAAAGAATTTAATTTGAAATGTCGGTAAACACAAAAAATACGTAATGAATAATGTACATATATATAAAACCTTCGTGAATGCTTATAATTTATTTGAATTTCATGTAAAATCATTCCAACGAAGCAAAACTTTATGAATGATACAACCTTACGTTTCATACTGCATATTTTAATTATTGTGTGGACGCATATGGCAGGGGACGCAAATCACATAGGGCGCAAAACAACGGGGCGGAATTGACACATGACGCAAATAGTATGGGACGCAAATCACAAAGAACGCAAGTAGCACGGGACGCAAATCTCTCATAACGCATATAGTGCGGGACGCAAATGACATATGACGCAAGTATGATGTGCGCAAGTTGACCCTGTGTGGCAAACGCTTGTACGCAAGTACCCCGTTACCTTTAAGACTTTTAACTAATTTACAAAGAAGCAAGTCGTAAAAAGGAAGATGCTCGTAAGACGAAGAATGTTTGAATACAACCTTGATAATTTGCCACATTACGCTTGCATTAGCATACTTGTACATAATCTAATTTATAAACATCACCCTTTTCATTGTTGGGAGGCGTGAAGTAATAAACTAAAAAGTAAAACAATGTGAGGAGACAGCAATGTAATGTAATGGCACAAGCAATTGTATAGCAAGTGTCATAAATCAGTTGAAGTTTCTCCAGGAATGAAATCTCACAATCACCCTACCCATCTTACATAAAGAGTTCCCATCAATGGTGTGTGGTGTGTCTTCTGCATTTCCCTAAAAAGTGCATGCACGAAAAATGCTATTGTATGAGTCAAACCATTTGAGACGTTTCTAGTAGTTTATGTGTGTACACTTTCATGAAAGGCAATGTAGAAGAATGGATACATAATTTTTTTGGGGTAAATCATGGAGAGTTCATAAATTCGTTCCCTGGAATATAGCACAAAGCAAAATTTACACGCATGGGAAATCCACCACACCCGTCGAACCAGGCAGTGCCTCACAAGTCACAAGTGTGTGTAATACACCTTAAATTTGACAGTAATGGGACTTGTGTAGGTCATTAAAGTGGCCAGTTATTGCATGCTACACTGACGATGAAACGACAAGAGTGTTTCCACTTTTCCAGCATTACTCAAGTATTCTGATTTCCAACTCCACCACTCCAACCTATACCATCATTAGCATTATGGCTCGTGGTTAAAACAATAGAGGGAAAAACTAAGCCAAATCATAATCTACTACTACAAGCTTTTACGGGTGGCGTGTGTGTATTAAAAGATCTTGATAGGTTTCCAGATAAATAAAATAATATCATTGGGAGAGTCCCTCTACTCAGGACTGTCAGAAAACCAGACTCAATCCATAATTCAGGAGTGGAAAACAGTCAGTCAGTCAGCCTCACTCATAAAAAAGTTGCACATTTACGGAAACGTTTTTGCATGATATGACCTTGCCGTCATTTTCCAGGCTTCCATTAAAAATTTGCTTGAAGAAAGCAAAGCTCAAGAAAGCAACTATAATGGTGTGGGTATATTACGGTATGTTACGGTATATTAATGAGATGTTAGCATGCAAAAATTATGCTTCCTCTCTCATGCTTCAAAAGTGAAGGGTGAGTTGAAAGAAAGGGAAATCAGACATGCCTTCATGTAATTTATTATTGTTGACTTAATTTACCTAAAATTTTCTCTAATCTCGTAATGGGCTTGAATTTTCTGGATTTTGTATAATTGCGATTGTAGCATAATATAGCAGCACTTTTTCTTGTGAAATAGGAGCGCAGAGCTGCCGGAGGAAAGAACTTTTGAAGGCTGTTCACTCAGCTACAATAATGACCTTCAGAGGTAAGTGGGTAGTATTAGGATATACATTATATAGAAACACGTGTGTAATTTTTACTTGGACTTAAAACCAAATTACACCTGTAAAATGTGTATGTTGCCCCAAACTTTTGTTGATAACAAGAGAAAGTAAGTATGGCATGCCTTTTCTTTCCAGGATGACAGATGGTCACAAAGACACACTAAATTACAAATCCTGTTGTTTGGAGAAATAAATGTTGGCACACTAGTGACTTTATTAATAATGTATTATTTACTACTTAAGAACTTGTTTTGCTTTATCCTACTTTCTACCTAGCTCAGTATACCCCATAAATATTATGCACCTGCTACTATCATTTCACATAGTTTTTTGGAGCCACTATAGGGAGTTGACTCATATCCTGGTACGACGAGATAAAAAATTACCTCTTTAAACTATTATGATAGGATGAATCATGAGAATCCCAAGACTGTGCCAGGAAAACTGAAGAAGGTGCTGATGATGATGATGACACTTGGCCTGGCTTGGTCATTTTTTCAACAACAAGTTTTTGCTCAAGTGTGAAGAAAATAAAACGGAGATTTTATAAACAAATCTATTTAAATTCACTTGTAATCATCAAAAGGATGAGATGAAAAGTGCTCATTTTTCTTCCATCTGACTTTCATTCCATGACACTTGACTGTAATGTCAAAGGCTAATAGTTTTTATGTCCGCTTCTTCAACACTTTTCAAAAAAACTTCTCACTTTTGATTTGAGTTACGCACCGCATTGCTGCAGCAATAAAAAGCATTAACAGATTTCTTTATTGAGATGTGCATTTTATATGTATGCAATAACAAGAGTGTTACGCAATGTGAGCGTAGCATAATAGTGTCATAATAAAACTTGTATGCACATAAACGAATGAAGATTAAGTATTTTAGTAAAAAAGCGTAATCCCACGTACTACACGCACACATGCTCCTTGTAAAGCCCAACCAAAAAAACGGTTACTAAAACTCATGCAATGCAACAACAAGATTCCAAAGTCCAAACTGTGAACTCTCACTCTCCATCTTTTCTTTTCTTGAGGTTAGAACAAAAAACAATCTTTTAATGTCAGTGTGCACGATTGAAACGTTACATAAACAAGAGAAGCATGTGCAACGTGCTATTTTGCTATTGATTTAATGCCTGTATTGACTATGTCTATTGTTTTTTGTTTGCTGTAATCCGTCTCATAAGAAGTGCCTATAACACTTTGTTTGAGCAGAAAAGTACTTATGGACCGGATAAACATTTGCTTGCAGTTGCTACATAATATGTATAAGAACCTCAAGAATTATCCAAATTAATAGTTACACTTGTTTTCCTATTTGTCTTCATTTGCCACTTAAACGTGAAAACTGCTGCTATTATTTTTGTAAGAAATCACGAACCCAAAATTCAGAATGTCCCAAAATGACAATTCGTCTGTGCTTTGGCACTTGTTTCGCTATTTGTTGTTGATACCTTTCTAATATATCTAGCCTTGATTGCTGTTAATCAACCAACCAGTATATATGGATTTAGACGGGATATGAAATTACAATTTATTGCATATTGTCATCTCATCAACGAGATCCCTTACTAATTAATATTTAAGGTAATCACAGTTTAAAAAATTCGAAACTATTTTCTTTTTCTATGTGCAATTGATATGAAAGCTGTGGTCTTCGCTTAGGGAAGCAACACGTTATATGTCAAGCATTCCTTCTTGAATAAAAAAAACGTCTGATAGACTTCCCAATCAATAATCCAGTTTATTCAGCTTTATGCATTTATCATATCATTTAATGCCTATTTTCTCACCATTACAACACCCTTGTCAATGCTGCTCGTGAGAATGTAAAATTAACCACGAATGTCTTTTGAGTGAACAGCTCTTCGTGAAAACCTGCCATCACATCATTATGCAAGAATGCTTATCCGGATGTTTTTGCTAGTTTTCTCATGTTGAATGAATTACATATTCATTTCTTCCCACTCATACGCAACGATTGAGGGAATAGAAATGTAAGCTGCGTATAATCCAACTTTATCAGTGATTTGAGTTCGGGTTTGAAAGGTTAAAAGGCTTACTGATGAAAGATATCCTGTCATAACATTTAAATCGCATCTCGTTTTATGTGTGTGTCTGCAGCTGCTATCGACAACATACACATCATGCCTCGCCCCCAAAATGCATCGAATCAGGGAAAAAATTGATCAAGTTGTGGAATTCCGTATTGTATCGCAGTCATAATAATGTGGTGATAAGTCACTGAGGACATGACTCCAGTAGACTAGACAAGAAAAACCAAGCCTTGTTTTCTTGAAACTCCATCTTGATCTTGATGTCATCTCAACTCCCCACGCATGTATTCAAATTCAAAGGAAATAAAAACTTGTGACATTAAGCTATTATCCGAATCAAGTTGACGTTTTCACATTTTTATACCTACGCAAGAATTTACTATCGATATTTTCAACTGTCGCTTCGCTTTTCGGTTGAATTAAAAAGTGCACTGTTGGAGAAAAAAATCCATCAAGTAGATTTACTGATTATGATGATGATTATGATGGTATGCTAACTCAAATTGCTTGTTGTGTGCTGTGCACCTATTCGGACTTAATGGGATTTAGTTGCAGTGAAACCGGTTGCAGATAACATTTATTGAAATCATCAATTTGCCGGATATGCTTGGCCATCCTTGAAATCTTCAACTCAAAATAATAAGATTGTCAGCTCCTCCCATTATTATTAGTCTTTGTTTACGGAAGAAAAAGATATCTATTGCAGTTTCATCTAAAAAGATGGATAATGATAGATTTTTGCTCGTAAATGTAATCGACCCTGACTTATTAGCTGTTGCTATTACCTCAATTATCTGCTCATGGAAAATTTTGCATTTTTAAAACGTTATGATCTGGAAGTAGAATGAGAGATAGAACTCAAACGAATAAAGTTATAAAACCGAATTTACTTTCTCATTCATCTCCAGTCGCTTTTGGTATAAGACGTGTGCACACGCAAGCCAATCGAATTGAGTGCATGCCTTGTAGAGCTGATCCGCAGTGGGGACAATAACTTTGGTCTGCACTGTGGCTTCCTTTTAATTCATTTTTGTCGTTCGTTTTATATGAAGTGGATTGGTTATATATATGCACCCGGCGTTCATTGCATGCATTGCCTACAGATTAATTATAACTTGTAATATGGATGTAATTGTTATGTACAAAGTCCAAACGAAATGGACGTGATGGAAGACTTTCCACGTGCGTGTTTGGGCCTTTGGGCTTGTAAGAAATATCTACATCATCATAACCATGTGTGAAGATTTTAGTATGCTTGGGGATGCTTTAAACACGTGTTCTCGGTTCTCATAAATTTTTTGTATCTTAACTAAGCCTTACTCCTCTTTTCAACAGAAGAATAATTTCACTTGGTGCTTTTCACCTGAAATTTATGCTTTACTACTACCGTGACCCCGTAACACACTCACTGAACGAGCCAAAAGGCTTTATTATGATTAATTACTATGCTCAACATCCATAATTTATAATGTGTAATTTGCATTACAAATTTGCTACCTGTAATGACTTGTTTATGATCTGTTTGCCCTTACCTCTACTCAAAGAAATCATACAAATCCTGCATTTACTCAAATATGCAGTTTTTCACCGTTGTATTTACAAGTACATTCAAGTTATATTGCAATTTATTGTTTGTGTAATAATTATTATCAAAATTAGGAACCAACCTGTCCGCCCGGTAAAAAACGTTGAGTTTTTAAGGATGTTGAAAATTTCACAGGAAATCACTTTAGTCAGCCAGTGATATTGACCCACATTATTGCATTCTTTGAGTCTGAAGACACATATCGTTCCCTAGTCCTTACAAATATTTATAAATTGTCCTTTTTGTTCACGAGTTTTTGCAAACTCATCGCATAACATTGTCAATGACACTAATTAGAATGGTTTGCATTTCATTCAAAGGAGAAACAAATTCGTAAAGCATGATTCACAATTGCACTTGAACTCACTCAACGGTTGTTATAAATGCATTAAAGAATTTCAGCAATATATCTAATCCCAAAAAACACATGAGATCGGCTCTACAACAACAAGCAATGTAATTTTGAGTCTTGTCAATTTTGATTGTTGCATTGAAATGTCACGCATAGCAAATTGCACAAATCACTTGTTTAACTCCCTATATTATATATGATCCAATTCTTAATTTTATTTTACAAGATGTACGTTCTTGAACGAATAGTAAAAGTGTTAAATAACAGACTAATGAATTTATGAAGCTTTCGAGACCAGCAGCACCACGCGCAATGGTCAGTTTCATCCGGCGTTTGGCTGGTGAATGAAAATCCTTCAGCCCAAGCTTGCACTTTTCATTAAAGCATTTTTACAGTCCCTATAAACATCCTTTTTCGTCACTTTTTCCATGAGAGACTCTTCTAGCTTAGCTTAGCTCTCCATAAGTATTAACATACATCAAAACACACAACAAACGTTGAGTGCTACGACGGGGTGAAGAAGTAAAGTGAAGCAGAGTCGTAGTCACAAGTCACAATCATACCACTTTTTTGTAACAGTCATAGTAGTCATATCATTAATAGTGGAGCTGCTGGTCTGACATTTACTTTAAATCGCAGTCGAAGGCTTTTGTTGTAACAAGATGCATTTTAGTGGAGTGAGTGGAATAAAAACTACATGATGTAGATACACACTTGAAACATGTAAACATTTCAAATAGAACATGTGCTACTGTCATCATATATAAATTATTAGAGAGCACAATGAAGCGTTTAAACATGAAGTAAAGTAACTCAAAACCTATTTGCATTACATCATCAAACACCAGGACTAGGACCACATAGCGGACCACATCAAAAAAATGCTGAACAAGGTAATAGCGTATACAGCATCATGCATTTCGTGATGCTGATGATGCAGTAGTAAAAGTAAAGTACGTGCACACTCATTCCGACTCTTGGAGTTTTATGATTTAGCACCCAAACCAAGAGGCTTGACTTTTACAAGTTGGAGAAACTATGTGAAGTTTGTAGAAATGTTGAGATTTTATATCTTCACAAGCACACTGCACACATTATATTGCTTCACAATGAGGAAACCATGTTATTAACATTATATATATATATATTCGTCGGGAGACGAAAAATGCACACAAATATGAGAAACAAGGATGTAATTCGTGGTCATATTTCATGTAATCATCATCATCATCAATACTGTAGTGTATAGCATCTCTTCATAATCATAATAACAATGTTCAGCTTAACTTATCATCAACATAAGTAAGAAGATACAGGTTTAAATTCAAGTCACCCTGGTCTGGCATGGGTTAAATGAAATGAAAGAATAAAAAAGTTTCGGCTTGCTTTACTCATACTTTTATTGGTTTGTATATTAAAAGGTCAATGTTTACAATTTAAGCTCATGAGGATCCTAATTATCTGCATCATGTTTCAGTTGGCGATGAAAGATGAGATGAGAATTTCACAAAGAGGGGTCTCCGATTCGATTACTTTCGTTTGATGGAGCTCATGCAATTATTTTTAATGTTGCTTTTTCACTATACAACTTGATTTTGCTTGTGGATTAGCTATGCTTCACTATATGTAATATATAATATATGCAAAAACCCATGCATTCATCGAGGTCGCATATATACGCAAGCCGTAAATTCGGTGGGATGACAATGACAAGATAAAAATAGTTTTTTGGTAGTCTTTTAGAATTTTGAAGAAAGTATATAATGAGGTGAATAAAAATGCCGTGGGTGGAACCCTTCAGGCAGATTTTGTTTTGCTATTTGATAGCTCGGAACTCCAAAATGCACTTGAACAAAGTTTAAAATCTCTCCAAAGAAAGGAAATGCTGCTGGTTGAATGGAAAAAAGTGAAATCATGCCATTTGATCAAGGACGTTAAGAATCAGAAAAAGTTTTTCAGGATTCCTTCAAATGTTTTGTGTGTTGCAGGAGCGAGTAAAAATCCTTTTGAGTGGAATAATGGTCTGAAAAGTATACCCATTATGTAACATTTTAGCTTTAAAGATCGTAATTGCATTGCATATAAAACTTTTCTCCAACCCGTGCCCATCACTGTCAGTTGTCACTCTTTCTGAATTCCAGCAACATTTTTGGAAAGTTGAGACTATAAAAAGGAAATGAAATCTGGTAATGGTAGCTATGAATCAAAGTAAAAATGATGCATCTTTTGGTTGAAGTACGTCATGAAATTCCCAAACGGATTCCGAAAGTGCATTGCATTCTATTCTTCTTTCCCTTCAGTTTCTGGAGATCGGGGGAGATAATGAAAATAGAAATGAAGAAGAAAAGAAAAAGTGGGGAAAATGGGATGAAGAATGGCACTTCAACTCGTCCCTCTCTCTCACATGTAATAAGGTATGCATCAGTCAAGTCACTACTGCAACATTCAATTTTAGATTTTGTCAAAGAGAAATATTCCCTGATGATCCAATTTACAACAGTTTTCATCTTTTTGTGATTCTTAATGTTTGGATGCTGATTTGCCCATACAATCGTGAATGATTTAGTGTTCTTTGCATTCGATTCGATGCTGTGGGGCTTATAAAAAATGCTTGTTTACTGGAGATTTATGAATGCACCTCTAGTCTACATGTTACTTCATGTATTTTTTATTTTGGTCTTGGAAATGCTTATGTAAAACCCTGGGTTGATGGTTCAAATTATTATTATTCAGGAAAATGTGTAAGTAGTTAGGACTTTGCTAAGTGCTATCTCTGTTTCTTCGTTTGGCTAATCATTTTTTATTGATTAAGTTAATAATTGTGCTATTACTATAATAATCAGAGAATATCGATCACTTGTGGATTTGAAGATAACATATCAAAATTAAACCCTTATCATTTCAAAGCATGAAAATTATTCATATACCATTTGTATTATCAGTACTTGAAGAAGCATTGGGCTTACCAATTCGTACATAACACCGACAGGTATACAATTAGTCTCTGACTGATGTTTAAAGATAAGATTGGAGTTCAGTGTAATTAGCGATTACAATTGAATGTCGAGGATGCAAAAAACTTTAAGTAAGGAAATGGCTATGCTATTTTAAGGAATATCAGGTTGCCAAAATTGCTCAGTGCTCAGTTCTGATCTGAAACACTGAACAAATTACACGGAACTTAGCGTCCCAATATCTTGATTGATACGAGTTGAAAATGGCTAATTTATTGAAAGCCTCGGTAGTATTGCTAGTACTGGCAACTACGATCAGTAGTTGCTTTGCTAGTATACCTCTTAGTGATGAAAGTAAGGATGACATGATTTTCATTTTTGGTAAATGGTTTTACAAGGATGGACTGCCGAAACCTTTCCACTGCCTCAGGCCTACTCAGCCTTTGACTATTTCAACAATGCTTAGACCACGCTTCCAACTCAAGTGGATGTCAAACAAAATGGAATCAGGTAAGAAAACTTGTAAAAACCAAAAATGATACTTGAAAACTCTTGTGATTAGTTAGACTTTTGTGTATGTAATTTATTTACCAGCGATATTGGGTACGGGAAGATTATTACGAACCTGGAGGTCCTCTCTTCTTTCAATTTGGTTAGTTAAACAAAAATTGGATACATTTGAATCTTCGTTTTGCATGATAAGATACGACGATCAAATGCTCTACGTTCATGAACTTTATGCTTTCACTTTGGTTTTTGTAGGAGGTGAAGGGCCTGCAGATGCCTTGATAGATAATTATTACTGGCACGCTTACGCAAGGGAGTACAAGGCGATGTTGGTTGTACTTGAGCACAGATTTTACGGACAAAGTTGGCCATCACGGTAGGACTTGCTAACATATTTGTTTTCTCTTTTTCATTATGTGAAAATTCAATTACAATGCAACCTTGAAATTTCTCGTTTACAGCAATAGTTCTATGGAAGTTCTTCAGTTGTTGACAAGTCAGAATGCATTAGCCGACGCAGCTTACTTTATAGATGATTTCACGGCCAGCAGAGGACTAAACGTTAGCTTTCAATCAGATCAATCGAATTATTGATCAAACTATATTTATATTCATTTAGTTTTTCTGTATGATTTAGGGGAGCAATTGGGTCGCATTTGGAGGCTCTTACGCAGGAAATCTTGCCGCATGGATGAAACAAAAATATCCTGACGTTGTCAAAACCGCAGTTGCTTCTTCAGGACCCTTGTTGGCTGTTTATGACTTTCCTGGTATGTAATTTTCTAAATCTGTACTAGTATATATCACACTGAATCTAACTATGTACAAGGACAAAGTATTTGCGCTTACTAAACTGGGGACGATATTGCATGTAGGATATCTGGAAACTGTATCTGAAGTAGTAAAGGCTCTCGATAGTCCGTGCTACGATAAGGTGTATGATGCCTTCAATTGCATGGAAAGTCTCGTCAATGGCTCTAGCTGTGGAAATTACACGAGTGCTTCGGAAATCATTCCTGCTCTTCGGTAAGATTATCTCAAGTTTATGCTCAAGTTTAAATATTTGCCATTATAAATTATTATTAACGCAATGCAATTTGCAGGCAGTGCAACTCTGTCGATTTCGGTGACTTGCTGGACAGAGAAACTTTCTTCAACATTTTAGCAATGGGTAGGTCACAATTATAGTATAACATGGTTCTCCCTTAGATGCATGTGCTTGTTGGTGCATGAGACATGTATAATTGAATTGTTGTATAATGTTTTATAATTACGTTACAGTACTTTGTTGATACGTTTCAGGCGGCTGGGCTGACAATTGGCCATCTTCTGGTAAAATTTTATGGCAGTCCATTATTAATTAAATATAAATATAGTTAAAAAATTAAATTAATTAAAAATTAATTAATTACTATTACAAGTAATTTACAAAGTTTTCAATACAGCGCTGTTTTGCTTATTGCAACACTGTCTACAGGTGTAAGAAGAAATTGTGCGATAATTAACCGTGTAGCTGGATCTGATCCACTTAGCCTGTATGGGAATTTTCTGGTGGAAATGGGAGAGGGTGGTAACTGCAAGGTGAGAGCCAAATCTTCTGTGGAAGCAACCGAAGAAGTTTTGAAATTCATACGATCGGAAGAAGGAAAGCAATCTGGAGCTGCTGGATGGTTTTGGCAAACTTGCTATGAATTTGGGTACTACATGTCTGCAGATCCGAAAAATGGGCTATTTGGCTACAGTACTTTCTCCGGGTGGCCGTATGGAATTTCTTGTGGATACGAGTTTGGACCAAGGTAATTAATATATAAATGAATTGTACAAAATTAGAAGACATTTAAAGCGTTTGTACAAAGATGAACATAATGAATCTTTCACAGTTTCACAAAGGCATATACTGAAGAAAGAATCGCAATGACAAATGAGTACTACAAGGCAAAAAACATTGACTCAAAATGTGTTATTCTTGTGAATGGAGAGTACGATCCATGGCATACACTTGGCATTAACAGTGCGTCTGAGACCTCGCCAGATAATTACGTTGTTTATGTACCTCGTGAGTATTTGCTGTCAATTTAATTTTCAATTAGAAGGTGGGAATATGGATTGCTTTTGACACAGTTATTAATTAACTGCATTAATTTATTCATTTGTAGAAGCGGAACATTGTGATGATATGTTGAACCCCAAGACAGAAGAAATGAGAAAAGCGCAAGCACTGATTCAAACACAGATTGGTATTTATTTAAATGATTCAAACTGCTAGTCAGGTTAAAAATTAACACGATAAACAAACAAAAGTATATAAAATTATTTCTGTACTATTGTCAATTAACTAATAAATTGGTAACGAGAATGTAAAATCATCGAAATGGAACATTCGTAAAAAATTGTACAACTAACTTTCTCCGTGAAAGGTCACATCAGTGACGTGGAATCTTCGTTCAGAGTTGTTGTTCATGACGTCTTCACTAGTAGCACCATTTTCACTCATCTGGCTGGCCTTTCTGATATCAGTTGTTGTAGTTGTAGCATCCTCTGCCGACAAAGATTTAAGAGAGTCTGAAGCTGAACTGTCTACATCTTTATCGTTTTCTTCGACTCCTCCCACTCCCATTGCTTTACCACGCCGAAACCTTACAGAAGATGATCGTAACAAGCCTTCCCTGTTATTCATATCAAACACGTCAGCAAATTGGGATGCACTGTTTGAAGATGAAGTCAAGCTATAGTCAGAATACGAAGGCACTTTGGGAGTAATAAAGTAATTATCGGGGAATGAAAGTGGCTTATCCTCCTGTTCATTATTTCTGGAATGAAAGGAAATGTGAACGACCTCAGGTGGGGGTGGCATATTTTCAGGAATCATGCTCCTAGTTGCAAGCTCTGCTAATTCTGCTTTATCAACCAAAACATAATTACGAGAAACGTCAGATTCACTTGGTCTCCTCTGCTGAGTTTGTTGCTGATGACGAGGGTATGATAGAATTTGATATGGAGACACTAGCTTAGTAGATGATACACTTAAATCATTCTTGGATTCTGGTAACATATATGAGTAGTCTGACGAGAATGAAGAGGATGATGATGGCAATGAGGGGTAGTTTTGCATGAACGAACTGGTTTTAATTTGTGGTGCAGGAAGATAAGAAACTGACGCGGTAGATGCAGAAGCGAGATGTTGATCATAAAGCGATGGATTCAAAACGATAGGTTGCTGCGCCAAAGATTGATGACTCACTGAAGGGGTGTACAGCAGTTGCTGGGGTTGGACTTGTTGGGGTTGATGATGAGGAGAGTTGTTGAGAACTAAAACGGGCTGAGGCTGATGTTGGGGGGAAGCGACCTGTGGAATAGTTCCAAAATTTTGGCCATTGTAGGCAATGGGTTGAGGAGCAGCTACTAAATGTGAAGCGGTTCCCAGAACGTTGCTATATGGCTGAGGTGCTACAAGTTGCTGAGTCCCCATAGAATTACTATTACTAATTGTGAAGGGCTGTCCCCCAACTAAATAGGTACTTCCAGGACTTATAATTTGTCCATGTGGGGCAACTTGAATAGGCGTTGATAATTTGGTCAGCAACTCTGGAGACAAGTCCAGCTTATATGTTACAGTTGTGGGATCTTGGGATTTGGATTGATCAACCATCATTGGAAATGGAAGGGGAACTGTAACAGTTGTTGGAGTATGCACAATATCCTTTGGATTTGGTTGGTACACAACTGTGCTATGAGAAGCCTCCGTGTCAAGGTCATGATCATGATCGTGGAAATCAGAGAAAAGATGATGACCATCTGATTGATATATGATTTCTGGAGGTGAACTGGCAGATGTTGTGAGTTCAGAACTTGCTTTAGAGTCGGATTCCGGCTCAGAAGCATAACTATAAACCACAACAGGCTTGTATTGGGTTGCGGTCGCGGCGGCAGTTGCGTTATATTTATTCAAAAGGCGACGCAACTTATAAGGGCAAGGTTTCTTTGTACTTGGGGGTGGTGTAGTTGTAGTAGTTTCCGGAGGAGAATAATCCATATTTGAGACTCTATGCTTATGCTTCAACTTGCAAGGTTTTCGACGTGGAGGCACAGCATCCGGTGGCGCCTCGATTATTGCTGAAGGGCTGGAATTGGAAGAATAACTTTCTTGCATCTTTGAAGGTTCAGATTTGTCTGAAGATTTTTTCTCTTCGTCAGAATGTGATCTGGAGGAATATTTATTGGAGTCCTTTTCTGGTTTAGATGGTGGTGATTCACTTTCATCATCGTGATGTCTTGGGTGTTTGCGGTAATATTTTGTTTCATGATGATCATGCTCATGATCATAGTATCTACTCCTCGCCTCTGGTTCATACTCGGGCTCTGGAGGTTTGCGGTAATAATGTCTTGCCGGATAGTCATACTCTCGATGCGAAGGTCTTCGGTAGTATCTAACAGAATCTGATTCATAGTCATAGTCCAAGGGTCTGCGATATCCCCATCCCCTATATCTATAAGACGAAGCTGGCTCGTCAGGCTTTTCTGTGGTCTTTACAGGTGGTACATATGGCTTAGCAGTGGTTGGTTCTGGTGGAGGAGGTACGCATGGTTTTGCTGTTGTAGTATCAGGTGGTGGAGGTGGTGCAGGGGGACTTGCACCGGCTGGACAGTGGTTTTGAGGGCAAATGGGCATGGTGCTGGGGTCGGCTTTTTTTGTCGTACAATTTTAATAGTGTCATCGTCATCATCATTATCGTCGTCGTCATCATCGTCATCAACTACCACTACTTTCTTCTTTTTCCTCTTGGGTTTTGGTGGAGTTGCTAAACAAGGACATGGAGGGGCATCATCTGAGTCATCATCGTCAGGGACAGGGATGGGTTTGGTTTTTTTAGACTTTGGAGGTGGTGGTACATCTTCCTCCTCACTTCTTAAACAAGGGCAACTTGGCTCAACTATATCAGGCTCAGGAGTAGTGGTCGGTTCTGGAGTTGTAGTTTTTGGTTTCGCTTTAGGCTTGCTGCTGGGTTTGGGTTTGGCCTTTGGTTTCGAAGGAGCTTTTGTGGTCTTAGGCTTATCCTTGTCCTTATCTTTACCACCCGGAGCAGGGGGCTTCTTATAGCCCATGGGTGCTCCTGGACCGTAAGCTCCATAGGGTGGACCTGGTTTTTGTTTGCGTTTTAAATTTCCTGTTTAAATGTGATGTGCATTTCTGTTATATATTAACTAGGCTTTCCATAAATTGTATATTCTTCAAATATTTACCCGTTGGATTCAAAGGAGGTTGACCAGGACCGGGGTAACCGCCTTGTGGAAACATTGGAGTTCCTACTCCTGCAGGAAACGGATTTTGTTTGCCTGGAAAAGCTCCAGGACCAAATGGACCCCCAAAGACACCATCGAATGGAGGAAATCCAGGTCCTTGAATTGATTAGTCAAACCCTATGTACTCATTCACAGACTGAGGGGGAATTGCTACACTTTTCATTTAAATATAAATAATAAGAGATTACCTCCAGGAACAAAAGGAAATAGTCCGGGATTGATAACACCCGCATTTGAATAAACTCCATAGGGTAACCCCCAAAATGGCAATTTATACGGCGGAATCAACACTCGATCATTGGTCGGGGTTTCATTTTCATTATTTTCATTTTTACTACCTTCCGTTGGCGAGGGAGGACTATCGCTTTGATCAGAAGAACGTCCTTCCTCTGAGCCTACGACATAACGCACATTTTTTACTTCACTACTAGTTCCAGAATTGAACCTTCTGGCAGGTTTTAAGGTGATGACATTAGTATTATCCCCTTTGTTCAAAACTTTCACCACTCTTTGGCCAGTAGGAGTTCCAGTGTTATTTGCACTCGCTGGTTTAACTACCGGTTGTGGTCGCCGTCTGAGAAGAAAAGACTTTTTTATTTCAATTTCCTTGAGAAGAGGAGACTCCACTACTTCATATGGCTCTACTGCGATGTAGTCAGGAAACGCGATCATGAGAGCGATGAAACAAACCTAAAATCAGTTGCAAAAGAACATAGACTTTAGAACAATTGGACAATACCGAAGAACGTAACTCATTCACAAGAATTGAAAAATAATGCTCACTAAAATTTTCCCGGAGAGTTCCATGATTAAGGCAGTGCCATCCCAGTATCGCTTATTGATTCACTATCACCAATTATAACACACAATTCCATTCTTAACTGCAAACTACCTGTTAAAATAGATTACACAAAAATCACATCAAATTTCGCAAAAAAAATGATCGCAGTTATTTAAAATTTAGATTAAAATTACAATACGCCAAGGCGGACATTGGAAACTGTAGTAAACTGCATTGCTATATTGCTGTCCCCAGGTCCAAAAATCAAATAGCACATTGCTTGTCTTGTCATCCTCTGTGTAGTAAATCTGTGCATACATAGATTTTCATAGCATCATCATTACTTCATCAGTCATTTTCAGTCATCTTTCACATCAGGTACCACTGGGAGCTAGGTAGAAATTGACCTTATTTCGCAGTAGTGAGCACCATGATTAAATCGATATACGAGAATCCTTGGAATGTAAAATGTAACAAGGCATAGAAGGAGAGGGTAGTTTTTCCATCCATTTTTCAAGTGTGACCGACTTTTATGATTCCACTGCTGTGACAGCCTGTAAGCCCTTTCTACTTCATACCTGTTCTGTGGTCGAGGTTATTGGAAAGATGGGCACTATTTTTGCCTTCAGTGGCCTGTGAACAAAGGGAAGAAGAACTTGAATTAGAGGACGTGGTAGATTGCATACTAAAAGTAATATACCTTTTGTATAAAAATAGATTGTAGCGACAGCATTTGTAGTAACTTTCCCTTTTAGTTTGTTGCTGACAGGAGGAAGGAACACGACCTAGATGTCAAAATCAAAAATTAAGAACGTACACGCGTAAACGCAACATGATACAGCGATCAACCAAACTTACAATTATTATAAGGGCTATGGAGGTAGGATTTTGAAACCTTTCGTTTTCCTATTTGATTAACAGAAGGTCAGGTACATGCTACATCATGAAAGAAAACCTAACCTATGGTTTGTAACAATGCTGATACATAACACGGATAATTATCATTATTTATATTATCCAGCCTCAGGCAGAGCAACTAATGGCAATATTGATACTGGCTTAATTTCTCACGCTATTCTTTTCAAATTCTTTGAATACTATTCTCGTCAAGCAGTCAATAAATGTTGATGGGTGGGTGGCATTTGAATTCAAGTTTCAACTTTGCCTTGTTTAACTATGTGTGTAATTGTAATTATATAATGAAACTTAATATACGATTAAATTATGAAGCTGATTGTTGTGAACTCAATATTAACTGCCGTTACAAAGTCATTAATATCATATTTGCATTTATTCACCAACAAGTTTAGTTACAAAGTAACAAATCCAATAAGAAACCAGAATAACAGACTAAGTAATAATAGTAGTAAGTTGAATAATAATATTTATATGAAGGAAAAGTAAAGCAACCAATTCAATTACAACTCTAGGCTACACTACAGGGTGCTACTACTTTCTTTGAATGCCTACTTTTCACCACTCATCATCATCGTCAACTACTTCATCATCAGCAATCAATCCAGACGCAGAGAGATGACGAGCAATTGCGTTGGCTCGACCTGCATGGTTGTCTCCACTGAATTTCGGAGGTGGTCTAACTACAGGAGGTTTGACTTTCTTCAGAGCAGCAGAACTGCAAGACGCCTGAGGACGCAAGACCTTCGCCTTTTCTTTCCATTCCTTTCGTTCATCTTCAGGCAAGGCCTATAAAATGGATGAAAACGATAGTAAATCTAAAAAACTTGATATGACCATTAACGATTACGCAAATTATGTTTAGGCATCTTACCTTCCAGTCTTTGTCATACATTTTGATTAACTCGTCAGTAGTCTTGGATTCTGTAACGCCAGCTTTCTTCCTCATATACTGAAGATACATCACGTATCCGTTTGGTTTGGAAGGTTTAGCAACAGCATTCGGATGATTAGCACCTTTTTTAGCGTTAGCGTTAACCAGTCCTTTCACTCTAACCTCTTCGCCATCTTGGAATAAGCATTGCGTCACATACTTTTGCACTTCTCCTTCTGGTCTCCTCGATCCAACTGATACAAACTCATGTCCTGCAATGCTGCTGTCAGTTGCTTTTCTGGATCTAGCTTCCATTCCTGCCCCCGGCTCAGGACAGCATTCGCTCGATGCATAACTTGGAGGTCCCGGCAGCGGATCAAATGGCCTTATACCACGTCCCCTTCCTCGACCACGCCCAGCACAACGAGTTAGTTGGTCAATCTCTTCACGTTTCTTATCTTCTTGAGAGGTCACGCACATGCTCCTAAACATTTCCCGAGCATGGTCAGCTAATCCATAGTTGCCGGATTCAGTGATAGTGCGTGCCGTTCTGTTGGGTATAGGTGCGTTGGAGTCTCCAGCCACAATCTTCCCATCTAACAAATTGATGCTTATCATGATGATGCCGGCTGTAAACAAATCATATTCAAAATCTCACGAATGACCGAATATTGAAATTTCCAAACTAGCTACATGCGATAATGAATTATTATAAATAATTGTACTACTTACCTAATGATCAATCACAAGGGACCTTCTCCGTTTCCAGTCATATAATTAAAGTAATCCTCAACTCCTGCAAGATCACAATAGATTGACTTTAAAAATTATAGCCCGAACCCTTAATGTGAACAACGTTGTTAGTTTCATCAATGGTTGACATAAAATACTCAATTTTAACATTTTCGTAAAGATAAATAAACTGAAATCAATACCTGAGACAGGCTGCTCAGATACGACCACCAACGAAGTCCAAGGTAGTTCCAAGTGATACTTCAAGATAAGTGACAACTAGCTCAATTTTAATCGACGTTCACCTAAGACGCTTTTCTGCACTCAGGATAGCTCCTGCTCAACATTTGTACATTCGTAAATACACGAGAAAACTTTTACTGGAAATATGGATGAGTGAATCAAAAACGTTTTTGGTGCATGCTCGACTCGAGGACTTTAGATAATGAGATGTGAAAAGATAATGTAAAAAACATATTTTTAATTCAATCCATTCATTCATTGCCTGATTACACCTTACTTCGCTTGAACATGGTTGAGCCCTTGGGGTGGGCGGTGAGCCGACGAAAGAGCTAATTATGCAAATAATTTTGTTCAAAAACTGAACCTATACTGTAATGGATTTCAGTTGTCGCATATCCAACATCTTAAAATATCTTCCACTTTCAAGTAAAATCTCCTTTCAACAATTACCATAATTGATTCAATCTCCAATCATTTGCATATGAGCGGATGCGACCCAGAGAGCCACGAGCCCAACAAAGAGGATTTTCTCAGTTTCGGACGTTTTTACCAAAAGTGGAGCATTTGCATATAGCATTCCCATGCTGTTCGTACACAAAGGGGATGTCGAAATTGTGCATAAGCATACGGATAAAACCATGCATAAATATATCCTTTACAAAAATCGGACGAAACACCAAGACCACACGAAACGATACCCTCTCGTATATGTACCTTCCAAAGAAAATGTACGTAAGTATATATATGGACACATGCTATGTATAGTTTTTAGCTAAAGTACACCATCATCCATACTTGAAGTAAGTAAGTCATGCAAACCTAAACCAAACCAATAGAAAACGTACAGAGACGAATACTATACAGATAAAACGATACTCACTCTGTATTACAGAGTCTGTAATAGAAATTTGTATTATGTATTGTATGCATTTCAACCTAAAGAAATAGATGATGACAACGTCCACAACTTTAAGAGTGAAATCCATTTTAATTACTTACTTGACTTACATAATTAAACTTAAATTTAATTAACCAAATTAAATTAAGTAGTTGGTGTAGACGTACCCAACACCAACTACAAGTTGATCTCTAATCTAGCATAGTTTGTAATACTTTAATGGGCGACCGAGTTTATAAAATTCCGATTGATTTCGTCAAAGGAAACGAAACAAGGTAGGGAAAAGGATGACATCACACTTGTGCTGCCTAAAAACGTTAAAATTATAGAAGATATGAGATGAGAACGAGCAATAAGGCGTATTTTGTTTAGGTGGAACACAATTTTGTTGATTTGGATCTGATCATCTGATGTGATATTTGTAATCAATTTGTTTTAGTGGTCGATAAGTGGATGACTAAATTGTGTACTGTAGAATGTAATCAGCTGGAAATGTGAAGTTAACCAAACACACAAGTGAGACTGAACAATCTTTTATTTGTAAGACTGAAAACTGGTTGGTTGGGAGAATTAGAGTGTTTTGATCTTCACCACAACTGATATTTTGGTTGAAGTCACAGTGGTTGGTTATCAAACGGGTAAGCTAATTATACATATAGATGTGTGGGAGCCGTGGGAGGGAATGTGGAGTAATTCGAATATGTGTTGTGGAGCTAAAATGTTTGGGTTCATATGAATTAAATTGTTTTCTTTGATTTTTGTGTACAGTAATCATCAGCCTAGACCTAGACTGCAGGTGACTCATCTCAATCATCTAAAATGAGGCGTTCACTCAGAATAAAGAAGAAGCAGGTTGTTAATGAGGTGATCGATGAGGTGGTGGAAGAGATTGATGTTTTACCCAACCCCGTCATCTTATCGGTGGCAGCTTCTGCAACTGTTAAAGTTGAAAATGTCGAGCCCACACCAAGCAGTAGCAAAAAGGCCAATATGATGAAAGAAAAAATAGTGGTTGCAGGAACAGGAGATTCTGAAGATGGAGGTCGTAGCAGCACTAGTAGAAAACAAAAATTGCCACCGTCGATTTCTACAAATCAGGCAATTGGGGGGAAGAGAAAGCGTCAGCGCTTATCTGCTGATCAACGTACGATTTTGGATGCGTCGACCATTCTGGAACAGACTAAACCCACACCTTCTATAAATCCTCTTTGTATTGATCATGTATGTGTATTACTGCAATGATACATTTTGTTTAGATTTGGGATTGTTATTCTTGGAAACATTTAACATTTAATTCACTCTTTGTTTTTGTTTAGGTGATAGATTGTGTATTCAGCTTCATTTTCCCAGGCCCACAGGAAGCACACTATAATTTGAAGGATGTCTGTAACTTTCGTCTCGTTAGTAAATCATGGAATCGAGCCGGCGTTCGTCTAATGAAACGACACTGTCGAATTGGGGTTGGAAAGATGTCTGAACCTTCAGACCCTGACCAAGGAAATTCAAGCAATGCTGAGCACGACATTGAAGAGGAACTAACACTGCCAGTATTACCAATCAGCCTTACCTTGACTGTTGAAAAGATGAGGGAGTACACCCGAGTCATGAAGAAAAGTCCTGACATACCATTTGTCATGTATTCCTTTCGAGAAAGCCTGTTTCAAGAAAGTAACAGTAAGGCTTTAGTTAGTCTTCTCCAAATATGTGGACCATCAATGGAGCAGCTCCTAGTTACAATGGAGCCGTCAACTTGTACAATGAGTTTTCTCACACCGTATTTCAACCTCAGTAAGCTGAAACGACTGAAGTTAATGATGAAGCACTCCAAAACTGATTATACTACTAGTGCAGTTCGACAATTTAAAGTTAGCGATCGCATCTATCCTATTGATGGAATCAATGGAATATACTTTCTTCAGTCTTTATGTAACGGATCCACTTCACTTGAGCGGCTTGATATCCACTGGATGCCGACTTTAATTCCATGGTCCTCTACATTTGGACTCAAGGATTTATTTTTGCCGACAACGATTAATAAGTTAACGTTGGACACCATGAACACAGATGGGACCACAGTGAAAAATCTGCTGCTGCACAAAGATATAAAGCTGAGCACACTCAAGTGGAGCATTGGCTTGCCACTGCAAAGCTTAACAGAGGATGATGTAACGCAATGTTTGAAACGCCATGCTAAATCCCTTAGAAGTTTATATTTTTCAATTTGGATCTCTCGTCTTCATCATGAAGGTACCAAACTAGTTGACTTCCCAGTAATGGAGAACGTTGAGCAGCTGTCTCTGATGGGCGATGGAGGACAGATAACTCCCTTCTCATTTCCAAAAGTTTTTCCAAAACTTTCATCGCTCACTTTATATCATCAAATGCTAGACTTCTTAGAGGAAGCTATTCCGTCAAAAACGGTCAAAGTTGTACGTATTCTCGGAGCGCCAATCAGGTGTGACGTTCGTACTACGCTTTCGAAGACTTTCCCAGCGTTGGAAACTTTGATACTTTTTCCACAACGGGACCTCCACTCCAAGGAATACCTCGTGTCTATGTTTTTGAGCATGAAACGCCTGAGAATTTTACTTAGCCACATTTCTAAGAGTGATCTGACAAGCATTGAAGCAAGCAGCAACAATTCAAACAAAGAAGAGGACCTTCCAGGTAATTTTTTTTTTTGAAATTTTGAAATTGATGAAAATTGTTTTTTTTAAATTTGAAATCGTCACTGAAAAATATTCATTGTAGGATTGATACTGTTGATTCGGGTGATTTTTATTGTGTGTACATCTTCAATAGTTAGACATTTGAAAATGTCTCAATGGTTGATAGTCTTGGAGCCACACGACTAACACGACATGCATGTTAATTTTTACTTTCTAGGTGGTCTCTACATGCGCAGTTATCGTCGGTCCACTTACATAGTCAGAATTGAGTCTGGTAGTACAGAAGTTACAAAGGCAGTTGCTGAAGCTTTAGAACACTTGGACTCGATTTCGAGGTAAAGATTATAACATTAGAAAAGCATTACTAGATATTTCAATCAAGGTATTCATAATCCAATAATTTTCATTGAATCAAAATTTACAGGAATCCACCCTTCACACTTGATGCGGCTGCTTTCAGCTACTTATAATGATAAACAATATTATTATTAATAAAAAATAAAGTATAAGAATAAAGAGTAAAGGAGACTGTAGTTCAAATACTAATCTTCAAATCATTTAATGCTTAGATAGAATAGTAAATTGATTTATGTGATTTCAATGAAATTGTTAAGTACGTGAGTAATGTTGTTTCACATTCTATGTTTCAAGAAAATAATGTTGTTTATATGATGTCGTATTCCTCTTCATTTATTTATATGCAGTCAAACGTTAAAAATTCGAATCATGAGTAGTTGTTGGATGTGGATATGTATTGGCGTGGAAAAACTTATTTAAATGAACGCAGACACCAAATATTTTCGATTTAATTGTGTATGAATGTAAAAAATCTGAATATTTTCAAGTTCATCGACTATTGTGTTATTCCAATTTGCAATTTTAATAAATAATTATGGATTAAATGAATTTCAATGAGTTAATATGTCTTGCAAGCTCACTGTCAGATCAATCACCTCCATTGAAAAACAAGGTTTATTGCATTGAATTTAAATATAATATAACAGCAATACTATTATGAAGACACAGTGTTTCTAATTAACATACAAACCGGAGAAAACATTATTAAGTTGATTCATTCATGTCTTACTTCTAGTTTTGCTTCTAATGATGCTGAAATATTTATATATCGTTAGCATACAAGACAATAAATGTAGTACAGTTTAGTGATATTTAACTTTTTAAAGCGCTTAGAAGAACATTCAAGTTTTTATAACGAATCATTTTCACTTTCACTTAAAAATGTGTTTTCATTTCATTCAGTCAGTTGCAAACTATTTTCTAAACAATTAAAGTTTTACATCCAGGTTTCCTACTCTCCCTCTTCTGAATTTTCGGCTGGATCTTCAGTGAGCTCGCCTCCTCCATCACCATTTGAAAAGGCTTGCAAGGCCATTTCCTCATCCACCTCATTACTGATTTTTGATGTAGAACTCCTGTAGCGCTCTAACTCGGATATGATTTCAGAAATGAGAACAGCGTACATATTGAGGAGAACCATGAAGGTGATTGATGCATACAATCCAAGGAATCCTGTCGCTGCAGCCCTACTTCCGCATTGTGGATATTCATCAGATTTCGAATAGTCCTCATGTCTAATACAGTCTTCTTCTTGTCCCAAGGCAGAGGATATGTCAGTAATGCCTGGGAATCCAAGTAGCAGAATCAAGGTCCACAATGAGGAACTGAAGGACTTGAAATTGACGACATTATTTAAGCCAGCGTACTTTCCCACATTTTCAAAATAGTAGTTGCCCAGGATTGCAAACGCCCAAATAACTACGAGCTGAAGAAGAAACAAGTTCGCAAATGCATGTCTGATGTTGATAAGTGATGAGAACAGCATTTTTGTAGTGGTAGATCCATATTCTTTTGCCAACAGGAAACGGAATATCCGGAAAAGTCGTAGCATTCGAAATACGGATGTACTGTAGACATTATTGGCGAATTCCACAGCAAGCGCTTCTGTTAACATTAGAGAAACATTGTAGAACATTAATAAAAATTAATCATGTTTATATTATATTTAAATGTTTAAATAAAAGTATTAAAGCCAACGATTAGCATGCCCTTATCATCAATACCTGCTATTCCAGACACCACCACAAACAAGTCAATCCAATTCCAAACACTCCGGAAGTAATGTCTTCCCCAAGACACTAATTTGACAATCATTTCAATAGTGTACAGTAGCAGAATTGCAAGTCTCATGCATGTTATAACCATGTCAAGGTTGGGATAAATTTGATACTGGTCCAGTGAGAGGATGACGTTGTCCAAGATGATAATGACCATTACAAGTGAGTCGAACTTGACGTTTGTCACCATGTTGTAAAAGGACAGCAAGCAAGGAGACAATGGAGGTGGTACGTAGTCGCCCTCCAATGATATCCATGCTTGTTTCGGCTCCTTTGTAGTTTTTGCTTCAGTATACTTTGCAGCTTGATCCTCCGTTAGCAACATATCACATCCTTTGTCCTCTTGGAACTTGTTGTAGATATAAGAAAAAAGGATGCCCAGTGCGCCAAAAGCTCCAATGAATAAAAATACAATGTAGTAGATTAACCACATTTTGCTGGTTTCCCTTTGACGTGGTAGATCCTAAAGAAAATAATAATTATACAGTAAAGTTTTCGAGATAATAATTAATTATGACATGGCAGACGAAAATGTATGTTCAGTTCCAGTTCTTACAATTCCAACGGCATCTGTTGCATCACCAATTACGTTGACCCATCCCATTCTGGAGGAGAGAATGAACATGTTAAAGAAGCCGGATGATGTAGAATCGAAGTTAAATTCGCTGTTCACCCAACTGTTGTTACTTGCCAGGCATTGTGATTTCCACTTGGGTAGTTCTGTCCCATCGACAGGATTAATACACTAGCAAATAGTTTCGATTCGAAATTAATAATTAATTTAATGCTCGAAGCAGTGTGGATTTCAGATTTGAGTTGTGATCTTACATAATGATAGAGACCTGCCAACCAGTTGACACCAAATGTTGCAAAGAACAACCAAATGAAGAATATTGCGAGCACAGTTTCCCAGATCATCTTTACTTCTAACTTAATTGCTCGGAATGCTGCCTGTGAGCATGAAACTTTCATTCATTATCACTGACTACAAAAGCCTTTCCAATTTTTTACCATTATTACTAACTAACTAACCTTCAGCCAGCCAATTCTATGGATGAGCATAAGTGGCCTAAAAGACCGTATGCAGAATACTCCTGTACGGAAGGCTCCAGTCACAGAGAACTTGTAAATCGTGAGATTGAGGATCATTTCCTAAGAAATTAATATAATTCACTCAAGTACTAACATGCTATTCAGAACTGGAGAGCTTCATTTGTCATTACTAGAAATTAAAGTTTGTCTTTACCAAAACGATTAAAGCATCAAACAGCCATCCACGATTAGTAAGAGACTCCTTGAATCCATACGATAAGAGCTCATATATAGCAATCACGAAGAACAAAATTGTGAATAGAATTTCCGTCACAAACAAAGCAGTTTGAAGATCTTCTCCAGCGTGATTGTTCTCAAATATCTGAAACAGGTACAAGTGAATATTAAAGCTAAAAGTGCTAATTAGTCTAATCGAGTTTTTAAAATCGTTACAAAAGTAACGTTTTACCATTGCCACTGAAGCGATTATGATGATCCCGCACACAACTATTTTATACAAAATGTGTTCCGTACAATCTTGCATGACTTTGCGAAGTTGACCAGTGGATTCAGCAACAATTGACTTCTTTCTACGACCTTCCTTGCCTTCTGGTTTCGCTTTTGCTTGCTCATCCGCCCCATTTTCAGAGTTTTGGGTGTCGGATCCATTTTTCTGACTTTTCATGATCAATTCCTTTGGTTGAATTCGTTTGATTGGGGAGCAGATAAAGCCGCATGTCTTTCGAAGCAGCAGTTTGAGCCCCCTATCTTTTGACGGATCATAGTTACCTTGAAGCTCCTTTATGGAAGAGTATACTATTCCAATTAGCAAGAAGCTTAGGAATACAGCTCCACACAGGTTAGCCAACAAATAATATGGTACACAAAGCATGCCCGCTTTCTGGTAACAATCCCAGAATGTTTCTACCCATTCTCCGAGTTGCATCCGAAAGACTATACGGAAGCTATGCCAAAAGTCTACAAAGCTCCACCGGGGTATATCAGCAGCAGCAGTCACTTTTCTCATTCCTATATTATCATAATAATAATTCATAATCATGAGTATTCATGAGATAATATTTTAAGGAAATTCTTCTTTTCCATTACCATGAAAGTCATCCATCCAATAAGTTCCAAGCTCAAATGGTCCAATTAAAATGATGAATGCGAACACAATTATTCCATACAAAATCCAACCGGTCAGCATTTTAAGTGTTTGTTGGTATATTTTGAAAATCATTCTTAGGGCTGGCCAATATTGAATCAGTTTCAAAAGTCGAATAGGCTGTGAAAAGGAATTTTGAATATTTTACAAACTTGATGAACAATGATTCACAAACTTTTAATATAAATTTGTGGACCAATACCGCCAACATGTATCCAGAAAACTCGCCAAAGTAGGATGGGATTTCCAAGAAGAATGTCAGCAGAACGATGAAGTCAATGTAGTTCCATCTAATCTTGAAATATTTTGCGGGGCCAAGTGCAACAATTTTGAGCAAAAACTCGACCGTATATATAAGAAAGACGAACTACAAAAAAAAGTCAGAAAAAAATTATAGTCTGGGTATGGATGACATTGGGATAATTACAAGATTTTCATGAAGCCATTCATAAAGTTTTCTTATCAACTTACGTATGGTATGATGACAAGGATTATCCGAGACTGAATAGGGCTTTCAAGAATACCATAATGATAGGAACAAATGGTAATTGTGTCCAGGATGATTATACCAATCAATAGATTTCTAATTGCATCATGATAGACGAAGGAATGAAGAGATTTTCTAAATCCCAATAGCTCTTCAGGTGCATCCACATTCTTCTCTTTCACGATCAAAGATTCAGGATTATGGCCAGCATCAAAGTCATGAACGTCAGCTAGGGCTGTTATTTCTTCCATTTCAAGCTCTTTTTTTGTTTTTGATTGGGCGAAAAGGTTGGCTAGGATCGCGAAGAAAAGACAGCCCATTGGAAATGTCACGAGAAAGAAAATTGCCGGAAACAATATTCTATGCCATGTACCAGCGGCTTGAACCACCTGGAAACAATTAAAGTTATACTTGATTGGTTGCTCATTTCAAATATTTTGTAAATCAAGATTTTCATATCATCGCATGAATTTCTACCAGTGTAAAGATAGCCTCTGTGTAATCCTCAGTAGCAATTCTAGTCACAGACAAGACAGACCACCAGATATTGTCGAAATTTGTTTGTCCTAAATCTGGGTTGGGACCAACTCCTTGTAGACATACATAACCGTCTGGACAAGCTCTGTAAAATTGGCATTCGGAAAAGTTATTCAATATTTTCTCTCAGCATTCCGGAATTTCTCTCTCTCTCAATATTTTAATGTTTTGTATACGTTGAGCCACTCAAGTTTCCGCAAGTTAAGTAATTATTATCTTGATTCCCAATGAGCCAGTTGGACATATTTCTATTATGTTGTTCCCACATTGCATCCGACACTTTTGCTCCTTGTGGAAACTCTTTTACACATTTTTGTGTGAATCTTCCCATATACAACTCCATTCCAAGTAGAGCAAAGAACCAGAGGAGTACAATACCAAGTATCATCATGCCCCGTAGTTGATACAATGCTTTCCCTGAGAGCTTGCATGCTTGTCGAATACCTAAATAGTTTATGAAAAATGTCAGAAATGGGTCATATTTACAATAGTTAAGGAATGTTTTTGTAATTACTGGGGATCAATGGAATTATCTTGAATAGTCGTAGCCAGAGTGCCGATTTCGCAGTGAGGATGAACGACGTGAACGGATAGAACCTGCATTTGAAAATATATTGATAATTTTGAAAAAAACAAATGTTGATATGTTACAGAATGTGCATAAAATACTGGTTTTATACCCTGTCCAAATCACAACAACATCCAACCACGAATGCGTCACCGATGAATCCTCGAGCAATGAGTTTGAGAACCAGTTCAAAGCAATAAACTGCCAGGCAAATATAGCTAAAATAATAATATGGTTTTGCTATTATAAACATTCAATTGGGCGTTATGATAAAATTAGAGATGAAAAGTAGGTCATTTTAAAGATTTGCCACCACATGGTAGGCAAATTGTCTGCATAAAAACGGAACAGACAGAAGGACAGACGGAGGAGCAGAAACAGACTTACTTCAAAACATACATGGCGTCCACAACCCAACTCTTTTTCCATGTGTGATCCAAGCTCCGCATTATTTCAAAATTTTGTGCTTTCATCAATGCCTCAGCATTAAGTAGGAGTACGGCAACCAAAAATGTTGAGAATATCCAGTTGGTGAGCAAGTAGATTGCCAGCCTTCGAATGCCATTTGACGGCCCGAGGGTGAAATATCCATCTGGGTTGCTTGAGAATCTGTGGATCGTTCCCCATCTTCCAATGACGACAAATGTCTAAGCAATAAAATAATAAAAATAGCACAACCGAGCTCAGAAATATAGCACATAGATTTTTTTTAAAAATGGTTTACTGCTTAATAATTGCAAACTCTTAAGCCATTAATGGTATACCTGCTTGTTGCGGAAGTAAGGGTCAATTTCTTCAAGTGGAACACAAGGTTTGGCCTCTTGGAGAAATCGGGTTCGAAGCTTCTTTGGAAGTACCTTTCCATCTTCATACTTTGGATTCGGAGCTTTCGCCCCTTCGCACTGTGTGGAATCACTGAGAAACTTAAACATGGGCTCCTGCTCTAACTGAGTTTCTTCAATATCACCTTCTTCTTCCATGATTATTTTTTATTGTGATTTTCCCATGTAATAATTCACTGTTGCGTTATAATAATAGTCACAAGAAAAACTGAAGCCAAAAAGCACTCTGCTCTTTTTATAGTCTTCCAAATGTTAGTTGGTTTTCTTTAAAACAAACATTTAACTCAAAACATAAAAATTACGTCAATCTTGTAATTTTCTAACTAAGCCACCAACGTCATTATAATTGCAATCGTTGTTTTTTTTAAAACATACATTCATTCACTCTGATTACTAATCGTCAAACTCGAGTCGGATCAAATCAGTGACGTAGTTGATGAAGCCGAGAATCAAACTGAAACTCACACTTGCAAGTAAAATGCACAATCCCAACCTCTCTAGCAGCAACCCAAGCCAAGCGTCATTGGCCGTGCCTACATTCCAGATTGCATACGCTATAGTATTTGTTTGTGCACTCTCTGCAGTCGAATCATATTTCAAAACACTTTTTTTAAACAAATATTATGTTGGAGATTATTTATAAATAAGAGCAGTGGTTCCAGAGATTAAGAATAATTTTTCCTTGATTGATGACATAAAAGACGCTTGTTTACTTCCAAGCAAGAACTTGTTGCTCTGTCCAAACAGAAGCCACTGACGCCTAAAACTTGATCGGGGTAGTGACTCATAAGTGCAGATATGCAGATCAAAGTAGCACGAAAACAAGACAAGTTATAGGACAAACAGCCAAACTACTAATCACTACATAGAAGCCCGTCCAGTAAATGAAGTTCATACGAATGTCACAGCAATGGCAAAAGGTTAGTTTGTTAGTCGGCACTTCTTTAGCTCATCTTGTAAAGGAGGTTGCCTGTTGAGAATGAGAGTGCACAATAATTTTTTTGTGAGAAGTTGTTGTATTAGTTGTTGCGTCCATCACGCTACGCTCAATTTTTAGTCAAGGTTGATTCTCATTTCAACTAATTTATGTGGATATAAAGAGCTCCTATTAGGTTGTAATTGTATTAAGCTCGTCTTTCTTTCCGACATAGTCCACCACACACACACACGAACTAATCTTGTAACATGAAAAGAGCTGTCAGTCCATCACAATATCAGAATAGTAACACTTTAGTCGTCAAATGCATATTTTGTAGTTGCACAGTTCACTTCAAAGGTTACATCGTTACATGAATGCATGCAAGATGCGGATAATGTTATTTTTTTTATTATAACGCAAAGTTTATTTCTAAAGCATCAGCGTTTTTCTACCCGATTGCATGGTCCATTGCGTACAACGGACAAAAAGGATTAGCCTGTTTGCTATCCAATAATTACTATATTTTACATTATTTACCTCCGTATAGGAGTTGGGATAATATGTTATATATGTATGAGAGTACAATCAAATCCGAATAAAAAACTCAGACAGGATGCTGTGTCAGTTGTTGAATAGGACAGAATAAGAGGTGAGTTTATTTTTATTACCTGTTGGACATGCTTTGCAATGTTCATGTAGGGCACAAAATGAAATGAAATGTAAAAAACAGGATGCTAGAGTGAGAGTTACGTGCATCAGCAGTACCAACTCGATTGATGCTGATTCACATGCATACTTTCCTCGGCGGCTCCACCAACCCTTTAACAACGGGGATATACGCTTGACCGAGTGTGTATGTGATGTACTTAATTTTTTTAAACTGCGACACCGATTTTTACTAAAGCTTTTCGTGTTGTCCTAAAAATAATATTATTGTTATTGCATTTGACAATAAAACACTTTTTCACAAAACAACATCCCTCAAATAATTACACCACTTCCCTCGATAACCCTTTTGCAAAGTTATTGTGTATGTACATTTTAAATCTGAAACAAGAGAGCCGACGCCATAAATAATACACAGGAAAGAAGCTGCGTTCTGTTCTGGTCACTTTGACTTGACTTCTCGTTCTGTTGTGCCTTTCAAATAACTTCCTTTTGCTCAATAGCGAAAACCTATAATTGGCTACTTCTGCGCTTTTGCCTGTCCGAATGCCTGATGGTTTCACTTGACTTTATCTGTTTTGTGAGCTGCCCACATTTTACATTCGTGAATAATTTATGGAGCTCCCTCTCCAAACATGCTTACATACATGGTTGGTTGGCCCACTCCAGGTTTTTTGACTGAGCTTTTCTCGATTTTTCGCTTTCGGTTTCCGCTAATATGCACAAAATACGTAGCCTTTCCCTATATAATAAAAGTATTCATAACAGTCAATCATATCAAGAAATCCATATATCTAGATTAACTGCGTATATGTGATGCTTCTAACCCTTATATACTATAAGTATGGTAACTGACAACACCACCAATTGCTACTGGAACATTGGATGACTACTTTCTGTTGAGGCAGCAATTGGTACGGAATTACGGTATGGTGTCGTTCTATTATAGTTATTCGTAAATATTTAAATTTAGGAATATGGAGACGAAGACCAACTTTGAAAAGTCAACCAAGACCAGTCACCCCATTGCGCATACACATAAACAAACTATATGGAAGTGCACTGAACCCTTTCCAAGAAGACCAGTAATATTATGTAAAACATTATTCAAAATGTAACTTGGACAATCGACCAAAGTGCAATGGTCACAAAAAAATATTGACAACAAACTTGTAGCAGTGAACTATCGAGTACTATATGTTCGAGGTTCCTTCCTGAAATCGAGAGTTTCAGAACTTTGAGTTGAGTGACACACTTTCAGACACGAGGATTCTTCAGACAGTCAATCATCTCGTAAATGTTTTCACTAATACGCACTCAAAATATAAAATGCTAAATGTTGACCATGCGGAAGCACTCCAATAAAAATATACTTTTTGAATAGAAAATCGATGAAATGCGTCAGTTTAAAATGAGTTTTTATTTATTTAGTTAATAATTCTATTTAGGTTTAGGAGCGAAGCGTAATTAATATTATACCATGATATAAAACTTTTAATGGCCGCATAAACATATGCAGGGTAATACCATAATGGTACTAAAATTTAATGAGTACTACTTCGAATCCTTATTGTCTTCATTTATCGAATAATATAATGTCAAAAAGTTCTAAATTAAATGGAATCACACAACGCAACAGTTTACAAAGGGTTCAATCGAGATGGATGACTATGTTTAACATGGCGTGCTTTCTTTCCATTTCCTTCCTTTCTCCTTAAAGTAATGAACATGGCAAGCGGTTATGCCTATAATACTATACTCGTTAATGAAAGAAATACTGTGCTCATTAGGTAAGAAACACATTTGCACATCAAAATCTTCTATTGACTTGTCATAAAAATGGAACAGTGCATTGTACTGTCTTTTCCATACTTTCTATTGTCAGAGGTCCTTGCACAACAGTAAACTGTATTTTATATGCAAACACATAACAATTACTGAGTCGTTTATTTTTCGACTGTTAATATGTTCCATAGATCTACTGAAATTATTGGTATAAGCGAAAGTGTAGTATGGCCAATGCCGAAGGTATCATTTATATGGTAGCATGACATACGATGTACACGCTATAATAAAGCTGAAGATACAGTGGTCAGGCTTTTGGAAGAAAACATATTAAAAGAGGACATGAATAAATAATGTTGTTGTTCAATATGGTACAGTACAATACGTGACAGCAGGGTGCTCCGAGAGTTCAGAAAACTTTTAATTCTCTTCGAATTTATGAGTCGTACCCACCATATGGCGTGGTGTGTTGTCCATAGTCCACGCTATTCACTCTGGATGTCCTATCGATCCAGAAATAAATGGTTAAATGACTCAACCGATTTTCAAGTAGCCTTTCTTTTTCTTTGTATTTGTTTTTAGGGTGATGCTCCTATTGCTGTAAGTTTAGCTGGGTTAGGCATACATTTCTGCATGAAATATGAATATTGTTAGGACGCTCAAATGAAGGATTATTCATACGATTCCCCCTTTAGCTATATTTAGATCATTAGACAGAATAATGGCTGTTAATTAGTGGCGTTTGTAATGAATATGAATGAATCTTGATGAATGGAAATGAAGAGGATATTAATACATTGGGATTATATATCATTGAAATATTTTTTTTATTGTGAGTTTGTATTCGAAAATCGTTTTGTTACAAAAATATCAAATTCAGCATTGAAAATATACACATTACATACAAAAGTAGATCAATTATTTCGACAACAAAATTCATGCGTTATAGGACACGCATTGAATAGTGAAATGAATACTGAATATCTGTACAACGAGATGGAATGCCCACCTCAGGAGAAAGTCATCCCCAGTGGATGAAATGGGATGTTCAGCTTAGTACAAACCTTTTGGAGATCCGTACGATGCTATATGTGATTAATATAGCGCTAAAATAAATATTAAGAAGTTGACCAACGGCTCGAAGGAAATGTTATAAATATATTGATAATTCTGAAATCTTACGTGCTGAGTATGAGTTGGAGTAGGATGGGGAAGAGTATGATGGGGAGGAGTAAGATGGGGAAGAGTAAGATGGGGAAGAGTAAGATGGGGCAGAGTAGGATGGAGCAGAATAGGATGGGGCAGCATATGATGGAGGAGAATATGGGATTGGGACTGGGTATGGGACTGGTGATGAGTGGGGAATTGGCATTGGGACGGGGACTGGAATGGGGATGACTTGTGGTGGTGGTGGAGCCCATCCGTGGGGAGGTCCAGACCATCCTTGTTGTTGACGTCCCTTCTTGCCACCTCCTCGTCTTTCAGCAGTGTGTGAAGGCTCGAATGTTTCTTCAGCACCTCGGGTATTTCTCACTGCATCCTCATTATCAAGTCCTGGGAGCTTGGTTTGCTTCTTGGAAGGGCTATCCTCGGTATTTGCAAAAGCAAATACAGCGAAGGAAACGATCTGTTGAACAAAAATTGAAAGGTTTTAAAAACATTGTAGGTTGAAGATATGATGGGGGAATGTAATAATAATTGGGAATTTCTTACCAGGAAAGCTGCAACCTTATTCATGTTGAATGATTGTTTCTGAGTGAAACTGAATGTTTTCAGTGAAAATTGGAAATTTGAGTTTTTTTTGTTGTTTTTCTGTTTGAGACAGATGTAGTTGTAATGGAGAAGTTGATGTTGGAATGATTTCTCTGCTGGGCAGTCGACCTTTTATATCCCAAACTTGGATGATCTTTGGGCATGGATTCTAAAAATATACGTATTATTACTCTCTACTTTCTTGTTATTCAGGGTTCGTAAACCCGACCTAACACAATCAGCTAGATTTAGGAATCCATTTATTTAGGCATATCGAATTCTGCACTTAAGAAATCAAAAGTACCTATGTATTTACATCTACATGCATTGCCATAATGGTGTATGCATATGTAAGCTCTTTGCTTTGTAATGAATTAAAGTGACCACCAAATCACGGTCATCCAGAATCCAAATGATGAAGTAGCCTTGTTTTTCAAAAGGGTTAAAGCCCTTACACCAATCCATGCAACGAAACCGTTTGAAGATGATCTTCTGACATTGATTGCATAAGTTGAAGGGTGCATAATATGATTGTATATTTAGCTCAGTGCAATGGGTCCTTTTCTCATGGCTGAAATTACACGGATGCTGATCCGGTTGTATGGAAGGAACACAAAAGTGTTTTTGTCGTCCTTTCACTTTCAGAAGGTCATTCATTACATTACTACTATAGTCTGCTATCTCCGGATGTGCATTCAATTCCAACCTTTGGCAATGGATTCAATAACATGCTTTGAAAATTGTTCACACCTTATTTCGAACAGAGAAAATACTGTTGTATCTGGATACTCCTGGATTAGCTCATTCATTATGCAGAGCAGATTATCAATTGTATTCGTAAACCAAAAATGTAATTATAGCTTTTCTGAGACGGTGTAGATATGCACATATGATATGTTTGGAGTTGTAAAGAGATGTTATACATACATCATGCTCAACTATGTTATATTATAGACAATAGACAAACGCATGCTGTTTCATTTATGTATGTTTGATACACATATTATGTATATAAGCAATTTGTCCAATAAAGAGTGTACAATCAAGGCCAGTGGACATAAACATAATTAATTATTATTCAACTGATTAATTGTACAAGTAATGTTTACTGTATACATGAAATTCGAAACGTGAGTTTCTATATGCTCCATCACTCAGTTTTATCCAATACTTTTTTCAACCATTACGAGTGTTTTTTTGCATGAGACTAAATGAACAAATGTTCTAAGCAAAAGTTAACTTTTCTCTGACGTTTTCTTTATTACTCTGCTGCACATCAAGATGTGTTGCGAAACTGTTATTTTGACTACCCATAAAACTACATGTTCATATATTTATATTGTTGCAAAGTTAATAAGTTCGGATGCATGTTTTATGTGCTGAAATTTATGTTTAGGGTCTAAACTTTAGACTGAATCATTGACTCATTGAATGGTTGAAAATTTGTTCAGATTGGTGACTTAAATCGTTACGCTCAAGTATTTGGTCTGCTCGAATATTTAGATATGAATGAGTACGCAAGACGCATAGTTATGTATGAAAAAGTGATCCATGTAGTTGAGTTCAAATATAGAACTTAAAGCAAACAAATTCCTCTGAAAAATGAGAATTCCGTTTTCTAAATCCGATTTATTTTCTGGTTCCCGAAAGTATAGAAACAGTTTACAGAGTACATTGTTATGTATTATTTCTAAGACTATTCAGCACGAGAGTTACAACAAACATCATATCTACATCATTTTGTAACTATAAAAGATATATTAAATCTAAACCTTACTATCAAAATATATATCACAGTTATGTACAATTTACAATGTGTAACAGCTTTGGAACTAAGTTAACCTGCCATCAACATCATAAGGGGTAGTCCCATGACTCCAGAAAGTGGACCTGAGATTAATGGAAGTCCTCCAAACGACAATCCACCTAGTATAAATGACATACTCATTAAAATCAATATGACATTCATGGAAAGACAATTTCCGAACATAATAATTATTGTTAATGACAGTTTGTCTAATTTACCATAACCTCCCGGAACTTCGTATCCGTGACCAAGACTGCTTTGGTAGGGACCAGATATAAGGTCAAATGGCATCTTTTGGGACCAACCAAAGGAAGGAAGCGACATTCTATCCTGGGACGTTTGGGTTGGCTCCGAACTTCCAGACCTAGACTCTGCTATCGGATGGTAAACTATTGGACGCTGTTTCCAATGTGGAATTCTCCAATGCGGGGGTATTGCTGTAGATGAAACAGCGATGGCTAATAGGACTATTTGCTGAAATGAAAAGGAAACGTTTCGTTTTATTTAATGATGCCTAAATGATATTAAAATGAAAACTAGTGCTGTTAGAGTTGTACTTACAAAAATTGTGAAAGAGTTCATGATGATTTTAGTGTTTAGAGCTTCACTTGCGAATTTGTATGATTCAATCCAGGTTGCTTCCTGTAATGAGGGTGCTTTGTCAACGTTGTAACCTTTTATACATTTTTTCAATACAAATTTGTGCACCTGCATTGGAACTCCGTCAACAGGGAGGGTGCATATATATTGCATATTATCTAGCGTGTAATATTTAGGCCAAGGTGATTGCATACCTGATAAAGTTTATGGGTTGTTGGGTACATTGAAAAAAAAATTTCCGTACCTTCAGGAACCGGCACCCTTTGCAATATGTTTGTCTCATTGAAATCTGGCTCTAGGTGGTTCTGCAATGAAGGTGACGTTTTTTTTGTCAAAAGCATTTCCGCGACTGGAAATATTTCCCAGCTCACTGCTATCAACTTTTATTTTTAGGAACTCAAGAATCTGGCTGGAAGATGCACAATGGGTACACAATAGGCACTCAACAGGGAATGAGTGACCTTTCTTTAGTGTTTTCAAGGATTAAGTAAGATTGAGCTGTCAGTTGTAATGTAACGCACGCGTAGTCGAAGACACAATACACAATGCGTGAGGTATTAACAACATCTTTAATACTGTGGTAGTATTGGTATTGAAGCACATTGTTCGGCAGACTGCTGATTGCTTTCACTTTCTGCTTCATCAAGGATTGTCCTCGCCCTTCGTGTTTTAGGAATGAATGCGTAATAGGATGAAGTAGATCAGTTTCTCGATAAGATAAGAATGTATCTATCGTGTTTGTGAAATGCTGCTTTATAGATATGCATCAGAATGTAAATGATACCAAAATTAAATACCGAAAAATGTCTTGAATGGTAATTATTGTTATTATTGTTTCAAAAATATTTTACATATCATATTGGAATGCATTAGTTTTATTAGAATTAGATAACAAATATATTTAGATATCACATTTCACTTTATCCACAAAAAAACTATTTTTTACGTTACACGTATCAAATCTCAATAAATTTAAAATAATCGTCTGCTAGGATCTCCGAGTCTAAAGTTAGGATCGGCTGCACTTCTCCCGTAGTAGTTTTCAATGAACATATCTTCATCATCAGGCTCCCAAGGGGATCCTTCAATAGGCTCCCCATCAAATGCAAAGGGGTTACCATTATCGGGCATTGTGGTTGTCGGTTGCTGCCCTGCTGTTGTTGGTACTACTGTCACCGGTTTTGAAGTCGTTGTTCCTGCTGTTGTAGTTGTCGTGGACGGCCAAATGAATGGCGGAAGTGGGCCTTGGCAAGCCCTGTTAAACCATCCTCCAAAGTAAGCTTGACGGAATGGACCACCTCTAAAAAGGGGACAGAGTAGGCCTGAACTAGTGTATCCAGGCGGCATATTTCCGTAGGGGAAAGTTGGTGGCATAAACATACGCTTCTCTGCCAGAGGGCGAGTACCATGCGGGTACGGCATGACTGCAGGGATGGCTTTTAAGAACAAAGCCACACCGCTTGCAATGATGATTATTCGAATCAGGGACTATTAACGATATCAAAATCGGTTCAATATTTAGTTACATATTTATAGAAATTTGCAATATAACAAAACCATTTGTACTGACCTTTACTGTTCCCATAATGAAATCGTAAAAGAGACGCCTTAAATGAGTTATTCAATGGAATGGAATGAAATATTAATTCATTTATATACACTGCCGCTACACTGAAAATCCTGAAAAATACACCATCAACGAATTCTAATAGCTTAAAAGTACTTTTAGGTATTTCAAACAAAAGTTTTGAGATGCAAAGATTTTGAAAAAATACCAGAAACGTTGATTCCAGAGAGGGTTTTCAGGAGAACCTTCCTCACCTACATCCTGATTGAAACTCACTGTTTTTCAATAGTTTGAAGTGAATATTGCAATGGCTATTGTTTGATACAAACTGTATGACCTGTCGTCCTTCAATAACTGGCTAACCTAGAGCAATGAGCAGACAATATGATTGAACAACACTTTTGTTTTCCTGTGCACCCTTTTGGTGAAAGGTCAGCTTTTTGGTGAATGATGCTGATCGGGCTATCCTGAATCCTCAAAGGAAATATGAAATGAATAGTAATGTCAAGTATATGATGCATTAAAAAGTCAAGTAAAGATGCATGAAATAATTTCAGTAATTCATATAGGCATTAGAGCAAATAAATTTCTATATAAAAAATAGTCAACACGTTTTTATTTGAACCACACATCTTTTTTTTTCATTTTTTGAACCATAATGCGATGGATAACAATCTATAATAGTACTATAAGTAGAACCTTTTTTCTTATACATTTACCTATCATCTAGCTAATGACAAAGTTAACAGTAATATTGTGTTAGCTAAAGCTATTTGTACAAAATTTAAATGCGCTACAATTATTTGTAGAGCGGGGGAAGTGGTGGATTTCCGTAAGGTCCAAGTGGGCCTAATCCTGCAATATCAAAAGGAGATTTATGCATATTATGATTGATTATTATGAAGTACTACTTGTGTTTCGTATTAATTTAGAAAGCTTACCAGCACAAGCAACACATGGTGGAGGTGGTGCCAAAGATGGGATGCCTAATGGCAAGACTGGTCCGGCTGTAATACTTGCAGCTAATCCTGCAGGTGGAAGAGCCCCAAGACCAGCAAGAGCACCAAGACCGCCTGGAAGACCACCTGGAAGACCACCAAGACCACCAAGACCAGCAAGACCACCTGCAGGTCCGCTTGGAATACCATTGGGAAAAGCACCTCCAAGTGCTCCATAATCCAATCCACCTGGAAGTCCACCTGGAAGGCCGCCTGGAAGTCCACCTGGAAGACCATAGCCTGCTCCTCCCAAAGATCCTAGACCTCCCAAGCCTCCTGGAAGACCGCCTCCATAACCTGCTCCTCCTGGAAGTCCACCACCAAGGGCAGGCATCAATGGGTTGTAGTAGGCACCAAGTTGGAAAGCGAAAGGTCCAGCCATTCCAGGTCTTCCCCAGCCAGCATGAGCAGGCTTCTCTTCTTCCCGATGACCGAGGAGACGCTTAGCTAATTTTTTCAGCTTCAAACCAATGGCCAGGGGATCCATCATGCCCATACCTTCCATTCTGTCTTGTGCTGGAGTTTGTTCTTCATCAACGAGCTGAGCATTTCGGAGAACTTCATCGAGGGAAACTTGGACGGCTCCTGTGTTGGTAACTTGTGATGGTACTGCATGGATTACTACATGAGGTTCAGCTTCTACTGCTACTGGCCCTTTTACGAGGTGAATTTCGGATGGGTAGGGGATAGCTACTGCTAACGCTCCAAAAGCTAACAACTGCAAATTTTAAATAAGAACACATATAATGTCCATGCAGCCAAAAAAAATCGCACAACTAATATTTTATTAATTTTTAAACTTACGACAACAGGGATCCGAATCATGATGATAGGTTATTTATGGTTTTTTGTGCAAAACAGATTAAGAAACTTTTGCAAGATAAACTTAAAATGTTTCCAGGAAATATTGGTTGTACTCTTTTTTCTTGTGCTGTTTGCTGATTGAACTCGAAGCTGTGAGTGCATGTCTTCCTGGTCCACTGCTCCAGCTTTATATACTAAATTGGGACCTGGGACTTGGTAGATGATGAAAGAAGGAAGTGGATGCTAGTGGGTAAAGGTCAACTCAAGGCACTCATACATTCTTTAGAATTCTTCAGCAGAATTTAGATTTAAAGCTCAAGTTATTTTGGTTCTACTTGCATTATTACATTACTTGGGTTTAACATAATCATTGTTAAAGGGGTAGAAGACTTCAAGGACTTCAGAAGACTCCGTCATGAACATTGCCATTAAGCAACAGTGACCTTTACTTTACTGGATGGAAAAGTAGATCATGGTCAAATAACTGAAGAGTTCCGATACGACAACCGGATGAAGTAGGAAATAAATGATAATTTAGGCTGCTTGTTGTTTGTCTTCCGTAATCTAAACAACAAAAAGTCTGCAGATAAGCTATTTACTGAAAATGTTTCGTTAGATGAATGCATGACATAATAATAATA
This sequence comes from Orchesella cincta, assembly GCA_001718145.1. Taxonomy (NCBI): domain Eukaryota; kingdom Metazoa; phylum Arthropoda; class Collembola; order Entomobryomorpha; family Orchesellidae; genus Orchesella; species Orchesella cincta. The sequence continues at coordinate 34,554 of LJIJ01000644.1, read as the reverse complement.
TGGACGAGACATGCATGAAAACAGACAGAATGTACTAATTCTGTACGAACGCAGAAGCCTCTTGATCTTGATCCTTCTGTGGACACTTTCACTTTTCATTGTGTACCATATTCAAGTTCATTCATAATACTTTACATACATACATTCAGAAACCGGTACGTATCTCCAGTTCTTTGGATTGACAGGGATAACCAAAGTTCCCAAAGTACAGTGTCCTCATCTCAACTAATTACATTATTATTATTATTGAGCAATTTTATGGGGCATTATAAGACATGTCAAATTGTGATTCATTATGCATTCATTTAATGCACTCAAAAAATAAAGTACTCAAAAGTATTGTATTTCTTCGATTTGTTGAGAGATTCTTTATTTCTTGACCGAATACAAATATACCATTTATACTTTGTTACAAGATTCTAACAACCAATATACGTACAAGTACTTACTATACATTTAGAAATATCAAGAGTTTATAAACTAGCCATATGTCTACCTACCTACATGCAATCTACTCTAATACAAATTAAAGTCCGTTAGTTGAAGAATTTATGATATAACAGTAACTGTAAACCAAACCTGATAAAAACAAAAATGAAGGTTCTTTCAGTTCAGTATTTTTCGTAATATAATGTAATCTCAACTGGATTTTTGTTGCAAGTTCGTAAGACAAAACATGAACTGATAGAGATAATATTTGAACATTTATCCGAACAAAAGTAACTGTATTTAAGCAACAATCGCAATCGCCCACAACCATGCCATAGTTTCCACACAAAAACGCGAATGTAGCATACCTGACTTGATTGTTGATGGCGATTAAAACCCGAGCTCACAATATAAATGACGGGGTGTTTAAAATCCAATTTGATTCATTATAGCATGTCATACTTTTTCAGGCTGTAATGATCCAGTTCAATGTTGTGAGCTCATGCGTAGTATCATAATTAAAAAAGTATTTTCTCTATCAAACCAAGTTATAAATATAACCATGCCCTTACTTTGCATCTGCTTTACACCAGTGCCTAAACGTCCCGTCATAAATGTGTCCGACCCAAAGAACAAAATCGAGAACCAGTAGCGAAATGATTGCTTACAGCTATACCATAATTATCGTGAATAACAAGATTTATTCTAGATTATAAAGAATTGGAATGACATTAAAACAAAGTTTCTTTAACAAAAAATTGTACAAGCAGTGCAACAATTTCCTTTAAAGTTGAATTCTAAAATAAACTGCTTGTCTGCGTGTGAAGTTCATTTCTTCCTTTCTGAGGTATGCTCAGAGGTATTTAGTAGAGCTTTTAAAATCAAAAAGATTTTAGCAATAAAACTGTGAACGAATATTAGTTTTCCATTATGACTACACATATATATTTATAATATGAAGGCTTATCTTTTGCAAACACTTTCAAGTAGTGTAAAGTTGTTAATGTTGCGTTATAACTCAAGTCTCGAATCTATCACCCATTAAAATTGTTATCTGACCGACACAGATAAAACTTATTAAATTGATTACATAATTAGTTCCGATTCCCTTTCATATTGCATTTTATATTATTAAATAGTAGCAAAAAATCTGTTTTCTAATAAAAATTGGGATGTACAAAAAGTTATGTATCTCTGCTTCAAAAAAAGCGACGACAAAGTCTGAACAAAAAAAAAGACATCTGTGAACTAAAAATACATACAGGTTTTACGGTTTATGACATGACGTATACGTAGTAGCGAAATCGTGTAAAGTGTGCCTTCAACATTATAACGAAAACGTTACCATTTTTACTCTGAAAGCAGCCGGAAGTACTCAAAGGGTCACCAACATGATTAAATGCCAGTTATAGGCATTCAAAAGAAAATATTAACTAGGAAAATCATTACATTACAGCCTTTTTCATGAAAATAGTCAGTAATTATTTATGGCAGGCAATGAACTTACTTTTAATGATGGAAGCCTTTGCAATCAATCTACTCATGTAATAATACTACCATCTACTCACTTAAGTATTTCACAAACTGTATGGCTGAAATAGAACATAATATTCTCAATTTAAACTACCAGAGATCTTACATGAATATCCAGATATTTTCCTACATATATAATCTTCAGGATAATTTTGGTGTAAGTTGATACAAAATGCCCCAATAAATTATTACTATGCATTCCTTCAAAGTCCTTCACCTAGCCAGAAACAGAACACCTTATAGATTGATCTGTGAAAAGGCTGCAACTCGTAAAAAATAGGACTATGATTATATTGTAGTGACGAGGGAACGTCAACGTAGATAAATGATCGTTACAAAAACAAACGCCGAGGAAATAGGTCTAGGTACAACTTCACGAGGTATTTTTGGCACAATCTCAAAATCCGAGAGAAAGGTAAAAACTAACTATGTATGCAATGCATACGGGCTTTTTTAACTCTTCAAGGCGATTATTCATCACGCTCATCTTTATCATCATAGAAAATCTCAAAGAGTTTGATATGCTTGTCTTGAAACGAATTTGCATCCATATCCACCTTGCTTGGAGGTTAATTTGCTGCATGAACCAGCAGCATTAACGCAGTAAAATATACGTTTTTTGACTTGGCCCAAGCAAAATATGATGATGATGATGATGATGATATAGTATCATCAGCATTATCCAAATGAGGATTTTGGGTTTAATTAAAGCTTCAACTAGAGGGAAACGGAACGGAGGTGCTGGTTCTTAATCTGTGGTGTGGGGATTGGTATATGAGAATCCTTCAAATTGGGTCTGGTCCATTGAACGAAGAATTTCTTTATCCACGGGGGTCAATCTTGCTGCTTCTTTCGTGAACGTCGTGTCAAAATACTGAACATCCAAAGAATGTTTCTAGAAATGCAAATTATAACCATCATAATAATATAGTCCCATTTTATTCCCAAGATACAATTAATTCCTGTCATAAACTTTCCACTTACAAGTTTTGGCTTAAACGGTGGCTCAAGCTCTCGTTTTTCCAAGCGTTCCCAGTCAATAGGTTGGAAGAAAGCTTGTTCCTTCACATCCCCGTGAACGCAACCCACTGTTCCCAACCTTTTGGAAGCATCCTTTTCCAACAGCTGTAAAATACGTCAACATCATATCAGTATCATCGCGTTCAAAAATGAAAATTGGATCATAAAATGTCACACGAGCATGTAACATGACATGCATGATGTTCATTATTATTACTATTACTATAATGCTCTATTTTGTTCTCGAATGAACCTATAAATATCACTTGTGAATGGTTTCTTTGACTTACGAGCTCAAGCAGCCGTTTTGATTCCTTACTGAGGAAACGAGGGTAATGAACTGGCTCGTTACATACTGACCAAAACAACTCATCTTCATCATGACCGCTGAACGGGGACTGACCGATAAGCATTTCAAACATGAGAACACCAAACGCCCACCAGTCTACACATTGATTGTACCTTAAACCTTTAATAATCTGGAACGATTTGAAATTCAAGGCAATTTTTAACTCAAAGTGGACATTAATGACTTCCAAAAAATGTTCTTTATAATAGTATTGATTTCATACCTCTGGAGCCATATAGTCAGGAGTACCACAAAAGGTATCTGCAGTCCGATCCAAATAAATTTGTAGTTTGCACATGCCAAAGTCAGCTATTCTGAGGTGACCCTCATAGTCAAGAAGAATGTTATCTAGTTTCAGGTCCCTGTTATAAATATATTAACAAAACAATACCGATTTGAATTCTCATTTCATAGAAACAAGAATTATAAGCATTTCCAACCGCAGCCATGATATATTGACAACCAACCCCTGAATTTTGGCAGTATGTCATAACTTGTGAAAATAAACTTTGGCGACAACGTGACAAGGTCAAATTTATTTGGTGTGTTTTTGCCTAAACCATTCAATGATTTAAACAAGATATTTGTTTTACACAAGACAAAAGAAAAGTATATCTCTGCAGCTCGTTCATCATTTTTGCTTTCTCGCTGTCATTTTTTGCAGACATGGAATAATTGAAGTCTGGAAAGCATAAACTGATTTGTGTCAATCTTCAACATGTACTTGACTTACTTTGATACATTACGATTTGTGTCAAAAATACATACAAAAGACGCATTCATCATCAGAAACAGGGAAGCCATGTGCAACCCACTTACAGAGAACTTCTGCCAATATATAGCTATTTTTTAAACAGTTTCCATTTATATTTAGCATTTAGTGCTTGCAGTCGTTCTCATTTACAATCAGAAGACACCATTTGAATGACTAATCTTTAAAAAAAAAGTAGAATGCAGATGCAAGTCATTTGTACCTGTATATGACCCCACGTTTGTGAAGGAATTTTAGTCCTGATACAATTTCCGCCCCATAGAATCTCGCTCGCTCCTCCGTAAATCGACCCGACTGCTGGATATGGAACATCAAATCACCACCATTGAGGTACTCCATCACGAAGAAAAGATGGGACTGCAAAAGATCAAGACAAATCAAGGCGTGAAGCATCTCGTGTATGCATGCATGCAAATAAACAACAACAACACCTAACTAAAGAGATGCAGATCACTGCTCTGCCGTTGACTTAAATATGCATATAAAACAAGTGCATTCTTTAATTTCACGGCTTGTCGCAACTCAGCCGATAATAAATGCTGTAAATATCTGATTCGCATTGCTATTTTAAGCTAGCAAAGTGGCAAAAATACTTAGAAAAGAAAGTAAACCGGAAGAAGGATCGCGGAAGTACACAAAAACAACGCTGTCATTTACTATTCTACCATGGTGTGTAGTGCTCTGCTCCATCCATGTGCGTTGACAAATATTATACGCATATTGTGAAATCGAATTCGAATAAAAAATACTTTCAAAAGGTTATTTGGAGGTTCAACCAGCTTCATTAACATAGGTTTTGATACATCTTATTTTTAGAAAAAGATGGTAGAAAGGGAATAAGTGCACTGTATGTATATGTAAAACGCATTGATGCTACAGATATGCATAATATACCATTGCACTTTGTTTTGTTCATTTCATATGATATAGCATAGAAGATTTCGATGTAAAACTGCTATAGCCATGACATGATATGAATCTTCACAATGTGATTACTGGTGAATCGATTTAATACGAAAACACCCTCCAAACATTTTCTTGCGTACGTTTAGTTTAAATTGTCTCTCAAAGTTTTATTACACTTTAGTCGGTGTGCATTAAACAAAACGTTGGAGTAAGTACCAAAGAAAAACAGTAAAATGTTAGTAAACTTGAAATGAAGGAGTCTTTGTTTCGCCTGAAACCTCCAAGCCGAGTTTAGGTTAGATTATTGTGAGTTGGTGTTGGTGCCAGGTCAGACGAAAATAAACATTTTTATCCAAGGGAAGGAGTCATCCTCATTTATCTGATTGTTAGACAATGCCACTAGATTAGATGCATTATATGACGAGGCTCAAAAAGTGTATGTGTATATTATGTGCATTTTTTACATGCTCTCGGCCAATCAAGAGAAAAGAAAGCGAAAGAGCAGTAATTCACCTTGGTATAGATTAAAAGATTGAGGCACTGCGTGGTTGTAAATAATTGCTAAACCAAAGTATGTTTGTCATTTGTTGAGCAATCAAAGAAATCGGTTTAACTGACGCCCAAGACAGTTCATCGAGCAATCTTCACCCATACAATTTTTCAACTGTGTCAGCAGACGAATAACGATAAAACGTGTTGTAAGTGGGGTTAATCTAACCTAACTGGTATGATAGTATGATCTGTTGGGCATCATGAGATCTACTGGCACTTCATTTCATCGTCTTTCCCAAGAGAACTTCATGTTTTCTTTTTCAATCACGACTCCAAATACTAATCTGACATTGGGCTGACAAGTGACAGAAAACTACACAGTTTCATCAATACCTATATACATAAGTAGGTACAGTTGATCTTTCTCTGTCGTCAATTGAGCAAACTAGGTCGCTCCTCACTTGCGTAAGCAAATAGACAAATAAAGCACTTTCTTTTAAAAATAAACAACAGTGGAAGAAAATAAACTCCCTCCCTTCGTTCCACATGAAAATTACAAACATGTGTGTATTTACAGAACTCCAATTTAGCATATAGTATTATCTACCGGAGGATCTGTCAAGCGACTAAAAAGATTCAATTCAATGCTTATGCGTATCATACATTACATTCTTGTTGTTCTTTTTAAATTTCTCGTAAAAATTCTTGAAAATTCGGTAATAGATACTGGATATTTAGTTCTTTGTCAAGATTTTCGCTTCGTGCTCACACAATAGCCACATAAATTGCAATTTGCAAGGCGTGACATGACGGCTTTGATGTAGTGCTACTGTAGTATTTAAGGCATTCAATATTCAATTCTGTCAGGTTATGGATGTACGAGCATCTATTTATAGACACTTGTTGGCATCCATTATACCAACATTGGAGTAATTTATGGCGAATATAACTTATATACGTTACGACTTGCTGGCAAATGATTTGAATGTATAAGATATAAACTAAACATTCCTATAAATGAAAACACAAATGGTTGAACTACTCTTTTAGACATGGTAATCCATGTCAAGCATGCATATCACTCTACAAATGCATCCAAAACTTAACGCTATGCCCAACATGACCCTGAGAATAATGGAATCATCTATGCATAATCTTCAAAGCGTAAACTCAGAGATTTCTTAGAAAAATAGGAGCTCACCTCAGTTTGAAATGTACAAAACAAGTGGCACAAGTAAGGATGTTTGGAACCCATCAGGAGGACTTTTCGTTCGATCATGGTACATTCAACGTCGTCATCCTCTAAAACCACATCCTTCTTCAGACATTTTATAGCAAAATATGAGTCCGAGCCTTTCAGTTCAGCTAATAAAACCTGTGTTGCGACAAATAGTAAGAAAAAACTGTTTTCGTACAAGAAAAAGCAAAAGGCTAAGCATGATGGAAATTATTTTTTTTATACCTTTCCAAAGCTTCCTTTTCCCAAGACCTTTAAGAATTGAAAATCTGCAATTTCATATTTCCTATACTTTGGTCTTGTCTTTGCAGGACAGATCTTGTCCAAAGCTATGCGGTCTTCATCTGAATCGTCGTCAATGGGAGGGGATGGCATACGACGCGAGCCGGCTGATGAACCGGCACTCAAGGTACTAGTTGTACTACTGCCACTTTCTGTTTCAGAGAAAAAATGAACTTTAAATCTTGCTTGCTTGCTCTATATTAATATACGCTCAATTTACCGTAGTGCACATATGACACGCAAAAAAAATGTTATAAGCAAAACGAAAAAATAAAATCATAAATAATGGAGCATAAAGTTTTCCACCTGTGTGTGTATAATGAGTCCACCCAAATAAAGCAAAATTATACCTTTTTTAAGGGCGCTTAGAGCCTCAGCTAACAGTTTCTGATTGACCCCGCAAAGATTAGGCATAAAGATCTCACATTTGTGATGGCAGTTTACATTACAAACTGGAGAAGGGATTCAAATCACAATATTATTGCATGCATAATTGAATGGTGGTTGGTAAGTCCACTTTCAAGAACGAAAAGGAATCGGTATCTCATTGTACGGCTATCACCAGCTAATTAATGCAGTATGGATTTTACGTTTACGTTCAATAATGCTATTATTAGCCCTAATATAGTATATTAAACTAGTCAATTCAGTTATCATTTTCTGCAATATGACATCGTGAACCAGGCCAAAAAAAATTTATTCCGTTTTAGTTTTTTAAAGTGTTTTATTTCAGACGCAAGTCAGCTCAGAACTCCGCCAACCCGCTAATAACGTCATTACTTTCCTTTGAGAATTCTTGTGGCAGACGAGCATCACGAGACGAGATTGTGTAAATTATTATGATATAAATAAATCTGAAATTGATGGTTTAGTTCAAGCTTTAATTACTGGAAATTGTTTTGGAGCATGTCGCTTCACTTCAAATATGTCAAATAATATGAGTCTAACATACGTAAGCATAGAACTAATTATTCGTTTGAAAGTTCATTGACGGCAACGTTTCTATTTTTTGCGTTGTAAGTTGCAACTTGGAATCGGATCATAAATACTGCTTGGCACACTGGAATTTTCACTAATAGGTACTCCACTAATTGGACAGCAATTATACTTACATCAAAATTTATGGCAGAAAGGCGTGAAAGCGTAAATGATTGCGGTTGCGGTTTTGGGATACATTTTTGAGCAGCTTCAAGAGGAGAGAGACTCATTCATTATTATCACACATACACACAATAAAACAAATGCAAATATGATTGTTAGTACCAACTGGCAACTACAAGTTATAATGACATTTAATGCAAAAGTGACAATTATTATAACAGGGTTCATGCCTGATTTTGCTGTGGTCGAAGATGAGCCACTGCTACTGATACTACTCGATTCTGACGATTCTGACGAGCCTCTTTTTAAGGATTTGCGAGCAATGTTTTGTACATTTGGATCGGGAAGGGAGTCAACCACTTCATCCCCACCTCCTGATGAGCTATCCTTGGATTCTAGCAAGTTTTCCACTTTTTTGCTAGCGACATCAGCATCAGAACTGCTATTATCATCGGCAGTAACCGAATTCAAAATCTGGCCGGAATTTCCATTGGATTCAGAGGACGGACTGATGATATTCTGGGAAGTTGGGGAAAGATTGCCAAGTTTATTCATCTTTGCAGCATCATTCTCGAAATCTACAACACCGGGAGTTGCTTTCTTGCTCTCCGGACCATTAGTTTTGGATTCTGTACTAAAGCCAAGATTTTCTACCTTGGGTGTGTTACTACCACTAGTGGCTGGTGGTGATATGACATTTTCCCCATCTTCCTTCTGCGTGGTTTCGCTTAGTTGGGGTGACTTTGACGGCTGTTGTTTATCGGTGTTGGCTTGCAGTGATGATGTACCGCTTTTCCCTTTTGAAGTCAATGGCGGTGATAAATGACCATTGAGAAGTGGAAGTGAAGGTGATGAAGCTCCTTGGGAGTCGATGGAGACAGGTGCGATCTTATTTTCAACGGGTTTGTTTTCTTTGCCCGCTTTCACCTTTCCTTCATCGTCTGCTGCTTTTGGAGCAGTAGTAGGTGGTGGTGATGATGATGATGCTAAATCTTGTGGTTTCTCAGAAGTAGACTTTTCTTCTAGTTTTGCTTTGCATGTTACTGGCGATTTTGGAGTTGTCGGAGGGCTTTTAACCCATGGCTTTGACTTTAATTCTTCGGGTTTGGTTTCAGCAACCTTTTTCTTGGGAGAAGGTGGTGCACTATCGACTTTCCCCTTTTCTTCTTCTTTGGCTGCTGGAATTTTTAAATTCTCTGGCCTTTTAGCAATGACAGTGGCTATTTCTATTTTATCTTCTTTCTCATTACCTTTTGTTTCTTCGACTTTATTAGCCGTCAGGGGCTGTTTTAGAACTTCTGCTTGCTTTAGGGCATTGTCTAGAATTTTCACGTTCTTATTAACATTAAGCTTATTTGCAGTCGGAGCAATATCCCCGTTGTTCTTTCCTGCATCTGCCTCGACTGTTTTTGTTTTCTCTGGGGACTTATCTTGGACTTTCACTGGAACAAGATTTTGCTTAGATGGAACATCAGTTTCAGGTTTTGGACTAATTTTCTTTGGTGTTTCAGGCACCACTTTGTTTACCTCTGGCTTGGGTTCAGGCTGTACTTGATTAACTTGATTCTTTTTATCATCTTCTGGTTTCTTTATAGGTTTTAGTGCTTCTTCTTTTACTTTCGGGGGCGTTACTGGAGTGGTTTCTTTTTTGAATGGTGATGCCAATGGAGTAGTTTCTTTTTTGAATGGTGATGCCAATGGAGTGGTTTCTTTTTTGAATGCGGCTAGAGGTTCCTTTTTTGTAGGTGATGGTGGTTGACCACCTTTGACTTCTGTTTTCTCAGGCACTTTAACATCTTGGGACAGAGTTTCCTTTGGAGACTCGTTGTTGTCAGGTTTTGCATCTTTACTCAAATCATTTTTACATTTCTCTTCATTGATAGGTTGTACTTGCTCTACTAATTCAGTTTTGATTTCAGGTTTAGTTGGTGAAGAAAGTTGTTTTGGGATTGTGGTTTCTGAATTTTCAAGCGATTTAGGGACTTGGTTTATCTTTTGCACTGAGCTTTGTTCAAGCTTATTGGAAGTTTCCGGTTTGGATTGGACTGTAGGCTCGACTTTAGCTACAGTCTCTTTCTCATTCTTTGATAAGGTAACATCATTATTTTTCGGCTTAAATAGTTCATTTTTATTTGTCCCAGGATTCTTATTACAATCCGGTGAGTCAAAAGAAGCAGACTTATTTTCCATTTTAGATCTCGGGGTTGTTTTGTCGAATGACGCAGATTTGTTGTCCAATCCCAACTTTGGTTTTAGTTTCGCAATTAGCGGTGATTTAATCCCACCAGGAGGCTCAGCAACTTTCTTTTCAGTTGTTGGAGCAATTAGTTTCCCATCATTTGAAGTTGGAGTGGCATCCCTTGATTCCAGTGTTCCGACAGGAGTATCACTTTTCTTTATTTCATTCACATCCTTTGTGTTCGGGGCCGCTTCCACCGTAGTTTTTGAGACCACCTCATTAAGCTTGGTCTCAATCATGACATCTTTGTTCTTTTGAATTAATGCCGGTGTTACAACAGCAGCTGCACCACCAGATAACTTGTTGTTGTCTGGTTTGTTTGCTTCAAATGGACTATTTATCTTTTTTAAAGAATTTATTTTTGGTGGCTCAACTGTCTTTTTAACTTCCGCTGCTGCAGGCTTTTGTTGAAATTTTGCTAGCAAATCCCCATTTGTCTTTCTCACTGGTGCTGGCGCCTTCTCAAACACTGCAACTTGCGCCTTGTTTGTCAAAGTCTCCTGCAGAAACTTGGCTGCAATCAGTTTGTTGACATTATTTTTAACAATGGGTTGCTTTCCACCCGGTGCAGAAACTAAGCCATTAACCTTATTTGGACCAGGTTTGCCCTTTTCCCTTGTTTCCTCATCGTCCAAGATACAATCAGAATCTTTTGTGGGAGTCAGTGCCTGAAGAATTTTTCCAGGTACCTTTCGAACAGGAGGATCGCCAACTTTCTTTACATACTTTTTCTTTTTCCCAGGTGGAAGCTCTTTGACTGAGGGAGGTTTTGGGGCTACCTCCTCCAAAATTTCTGGGAGTTCCTCGGTAGCTTCCAAAATTTCTCCTCCTTCTACATCACAGCGTTTATCACTGAGCAACTCACAAGGTACTTCTAAATCACTTGCGGAGCTCTTTCTTTGATTGATATGTGCAAATTTCTTTTGGGTGGCTCTCGTCTTGATGGTTTGTCGTTGAGCCAGTATATTTTTCTCAAAAAGGTCTACAGGTTCTGCTTGCTCGAGGCCTTCAAATATTTCCGGCTGAACTACAGAACAAGCTTCTTCAGGAAAGAAAAATCTTTTTGTAACTTTCCTTGTCAACCTTTGGCCAATTGCGTCTGATACACCTACATTAGTTTTAGATGATGATTTGGGCAGGTCTGCAGCTTTGATCGTTCCTGCAGATGTTTTTCTCAAAGCAGTTTTCACAGTTGATTGCCGATCAACTGCTACACTTTCGTCATCTGAGGTGTCCCCCTCTGCAACTACGTCGGCTTTTCGCAAAGCCCTTGAAAATCTTTTTGCCATTTTTTTATCTAGTCTAGCCAACCGCTCTTTATCCTTTTCAAGCTTGACTGTTTCCGCTTCTAGCCCGTCTGGCAATTCTGTTTCACCTACTTGTGCAGTTTCTAACTTTTTAATTCTCTCCTCAATTTCTTTTAAAACCACTGCTTTTTGAGCCCTTATATCACTCAAAGTGGGTCGCCGGTAACCAGCTTGTTTGTTTTTCCTTGAGTGTACCATATACTTCTCCCTAAATTTGTCACCTGCATTTCTCTCTTTCTTTATAGGCTTTTGCAACTCCTCTTCATACCATTTGGTTAGAGCGCTGTAGTCTTTGGCTAATGGGGAGGGTACTGCATCTTCGGCTGCAGGTGCTGTTTCTGTGTCAATCACCTGCTTTTCCTTTTCTTTCTCCACCTCCACTTTCTCCGTTTCTTTTTTCTTTTGCTCATCAACAACGACGAATTTTTCCTCTTCCTTTGGTTTAGTCACCACAACTTTTTCTTTTGGTTCAGCTTCAGCTAGATAAGGATTCTCTTTGAGCTTTTTCGTTTCCAAACGAATAACCGTTCTGCCTCTGCGAATGGTTCCAAATCCTTCACCACTTCTCTCACGGGAAATCTCTCCAGGTTTGGCAGCTTTTCTTGGCGTCGTCACATCTATATCTTCCGTATACAAAGTTTTGATCCCCGAAGACCCAGAGCTTCCTGAGGAGGGTCCTGAAGAGGTATACAGGGCAGGACGATTTCCTGCAGTGGATGGAAACGGCACGACTGGAATATATGTTCTGGGGATACGACGCTTATTAACTGCTGACGGATGGGAACCACTGGAATGTTCGGATATGGTTGGGAGCCCAGAATAATACGACTTCTGACCAGCAGTCGACGTGTATGATCCATACCCTCCTCCATAGCCAGAGGTGGAGCCGTATGATGAGCCATATGATGAGCCTGATAACCCATAACCACCAAAGCCGAGAATGCCTAAATTGGCTCCGCTACTATAAATAGGGCTTCTTCCAGAAAAATCATGTCTGCCAACACCAACACTGCCAAGAAGCATTGAGCTGAGTCCAGGCATGTACGACGTAGTTGGTATTGAGGAGTAGCCAACTCCGCTGGAAGAACTTGACCCACCATATCCTTTTGAGCTTAATGGATATGGCATTTTCACTGAAAGCTTATATTGTTGATTTATAAAATCTTAACTACATGAAAACAGTCACGAAAATTTAAACTTTACGCACACAAATTGCACTATATTTTACACAAAAAAAACTTTCACATTTTAAATCTTATTTTCACCAACATCACAAAAAGTATTATAAGACACTTATTAAAATTAGATTCGTGTAACTTTCTCCTTCGTTCTCAAAATGATGGCTAGTGCGATAAGTTATTCGTTCGTGCTTTTCCTTTATAGTGCTCTTTTAAAAAACCTTACAGAAACTAAAGTGGTTCTTGCAACACAAACCACTCATTAGTGATCGTCATTCCGTCGCTACTATTTACAAACTAAGCTCAGGAAAAGGAGCGCACGTATGGCGTATATGCCGTTGCATTTTCCGGTGTGTATTGAAAACTTTAACTGAAAACTATTGGCATACTACCAGAACACGGTGAGTGAGCCGTTTTCTTTGCTTCACCTAGACGGGGTTTTACGTTGACGTAGTTTGTGGGCTTTTGAAACCTCCACGACGAGAGATGCGAAATATGGTCCAATGTATTAATAAGTATATGGTCGGTAGGCATAGCATATAAAACACGCTACTTTTACTTTGGCTTAGCGTTTCAAAAACATAGCACGCTCGAGACAATTTCTTGATCTTTCCCATCTCGCCATTGCAAGGGAGTAGCAGTATGATATGATAATGTATATTATGTATATTGTAATAAACGCCACATGGAAAAGCAGTAGCAGCAATAATAATTAGTTACGTTACATACAAACAGCTACTACCACATTTACATGCATACGCAAGCAGTAAGGATAAGCGTGAGCCACGAGGGTTGTCTATTGTAATAACAACATTTTCAATCTTGTCTTCTTGGCACTTGCATTATTTTGCTGATAAAACGGCGTAGACTGTGTCTGTGTAGAGGAGTGTATGGCATACATAGGTGAGTAGAAAGCTAGCCAAAACTTTAATTCCAATTTCAAGGACTTGACAAACTTAGCGGCAATTAGTCTACTTTCTCAAGACTACCATGATAATTACTTTATTACCATTGGACAAACGGTAACATTAAAGGTCATTCCGTTCTGCCTACACACATAATGTGTGTACAATTGGACACGCAAATGCTCACAAAATACAAAAAAAATAGCTGCAAAACATTCGTTGCAAGGATTCCTTTTTTGTTTCTCTTGGAATATTTTCACTTTTTATGCTAATCTTATCTTTATCATTTTCTGAAACTGTTGATATTTGACATGTACATGAGAACAAAATCTGTCATGTTTCATTTCGAATGGATGATATGTTTACAACTAAGGTTCGTTAGCGAAATGAAGGTATACCATGAATTAAATTTTGACAACAAACATGCTTATAATTGAGTATTTGATTCGAATTAAGGATGCAGGAAGGAAGTTTGTAAACATATATTCAAAGCAGGCAACCTTGAACACACTCAAGCGGAAAACTTTCCTTGATAAACTGAACTCTGATCGGTACCTACTTGACCTACACGAAATACACGTGTTCGCACGTCCCCAAACCAAATACCTTTTAATATTTATATTGATAAAATGAATTGTAGCTTAATCTGATACGATATGAGGTGGTTGACAAAAGTACATACTCAAGTTTAGTTAATACTTTACGATAGTATTATGGTTAAAAAAAGAAGTTATATAAGCAACAGCTGAAACAGTTGGATTGAATGTCATTTTATGGAAATTGAATTAGCTACAGGATATATAGTTCTCGATTATCACGGTGCTAAATTGAATAGCTTGCATAATAATATTTTCTTGTAGGAAGTGCAAAAACATGTCATTTTCATTCGTTTAAAATATTTGGCAAATGATGAAGGAAAATCGCATAAGATTTACGATCACGAGAACATTAAAGTTCAAAAGGATAGCAGTAACAGCAGCGCATAATTCATTATAATTTTTCGCATCCCAGACTGCTTGCTGGCATTTCCCAATGGACTTAACGCAACAAAATAATTTTCTGCTTGATTGAAGATATCCGGCTTACTGTAAACTTTACATAATTTTTCAAATTAATGAAATGAATTGTATCATGTGGCAAATTAAATTAAATTAAATTCATTGTATCACATCTGGCGTATACTTAGTCTTAATTCTGAACAAATTTTGAGCAAGATCAGTTTATGTACATAGTTCAAACGCTACTGTACCCTATCTCGTTGAAACTTTCATTCCCGTATAAGAATCACTTTACAATTACACCATTTGGATTCCTGCCTACAATGTAAAACTTTAAAAAAGCATTCGAAATGATTATTCGTGATTTAGATTAATCATCCTCCCCAACCGGCTAACTTTTATAAGCCTCAACACAGTGATATTTACGCACTACATTGCATCTTGACAATCATGACGGTTCTTAGTTTACAAGGGAAAAAACAACTTTGAATGTCGAGTGCAAAAAATGCAGCCGTGTTAACACAAAATGAAAGCCGCAGTTATTTTGAGATAAATGGTACATTACATAAGAGAAAAGAATGAATCAAAATGAATGATCGTTTTTCACATCCGCAACATGAACAAAAAAATTATCATTTCAGAATGCATCTTATGAAACACTTACAATGTTATGAGACCGTTCACAACATATACAACCAGGGCGGCTAAATTATCGTTAGATATGGTTGAGTATTAAGCTTTGTACGTAGCTAAAAAGACATCCCAGATGTACCCAGCTTATCTATCTGGCAAGTAGACAGCATGTATTCTTCAAATAAACTGATTTGATTATGTAAATTATCAAAATTTTGAAGGTCACGAGATTTCCTCCACTTCCTTGCGGACTATTCAGTTAATCCAAATCCTAAATTTGATTACTATCTGACTATACTGATTACTTATTGCATATATTTGGGACTATTCACTGCATGAGTTTTAAACTTTGGGTTAAAAGTACTTAGGTACAATGCAGCATCTCACGCATTACTAACAAATACATCATATGACAAGACACCTGAATTCACATAGAACCACAAAACAGAAAAGATGAAAGATGAGTTGTGCGTGATTTTTTAACCCAATATTGTTCAACATCATCCCATCCACTAGTTCAGACATCACTTTAGAGAAGTGTGTAGGTTTTTTCAGCTTCTTTTTATGACGAAGCACGAATCATACTCCTAAACTACATACATACGTACATAATATACAAAATACTGACCCTCCACATGACAGTTTGCCATATTATTACATTACCAAATCTACTTAACTTGTCTTTAGTATCGTGTTAAGTTGATTTTTAGTCCTTGTCTTTCTTTCAGCACAATGTAAGGAAATACATCAAGGAATTCTTCCGTTATTACTCATTAACATCACATGCTGACAAGAGAAAGTCCTGAAACTATCCGAGTTGTCGTAATTATTCACGACTAACTGGAAAGTTAGTGTCACGTGTAAAATACACGATGCTCTTCCACGTGAATCTTTGAAACTTCAGAAAAATCAGGACTCGGCTTAAGAACTGAAATGAATGCGTAGTTCTGTAGCTTTGGTTAAGTGTTGTATGTAGTATCTCATTATGCCCCTGTTGGTAGCGACATCCACTTGTTAACGGTATAATACGTAAGTACGTGGCTTGTTTTCCTGTGTAAGCATACAGTGTTATCAATCATATAAATTCTGAAACATGGACATGAATCATGTCACATGATGGACTGCATATCGGTTTGCACTTCAGATACGTCAAGTATGTTTGAAAATCAAAGGATGATTTTATACACATGAGATTTACGGGGGTTGTCGTGGATGAAGCTATGCCAGTTGGTTAAAATCGTGACTGTTGTAACAATATATGTACCTAAATATCACATTTTGCAAATCTAGAGAGTTTTCAATCCGTAGGGATACATACTAAGTTTGTTATTATACCAAGACTCAACAGTCGTTACAAACGATCATTTAAAACGCGCTAGCTTTAGGTGAGCAGGAGTATGCAAGACGTAAATTAGTATTAGTGTGTAGGTTGTTGCTTCTGAGGCCAAGTTTAAAGAGCATGCACATCAGAAAACCTCGCTAAAAATAAGTGGTTAGGTAAGAAAAACGGAATCTATATTTAGAATGGTAATAGTTGTCTCAAAAGAATATAAAATGCAAAAAAAAAATCTCACTATAGCTCTCTTCTGTTTAGCCACGTGCTTGGTTTTGAAACATTTCATCATCAAAAGACATTACAGAACTAAACAGATGGTTGATATTAGGTTAGGATGATTGTCGGTTTTAAAAGCCACAAACAGCAGGGTAACATGTAAACTGCAATATCTACCTTATAAGTTCAAGGTAATGTCAATTTCGTTCCCCTTCCTCCACATTTTCAGCAATGGAATTACAGAAGGGCTCCAAGAAGCTTAATCTAGTGATCATTTAGCTAAACTGTTGAATAAAGGTTATTCTAAAGCAGCGAGTAAAGCCAGTAAAATGTTTGACAGCATAGGAGAGGGAGGCGACGATAAACGACACTGTTTGTGTAATAACTTGTCAATAACTCTGTGTTTCTCTTCATTTTCTAGAATTCCACAAAACCCCTTTTCCTATTTAACAAAAATACTCAACGCAGAAATCAGCTCGGATCCACCTACCTCCATGAAAAAAGAAAGGAATTCAATGAAGCTTTCAAAAACCAAACTCGTCAATTTGGCTCCGTGACAGTAGTGGATTGGATTAAGTTTCTTCGCAAGATACTTAAGAGCAAACCCTAATAAAATGCTATACATATGCATGCGTATAAGCCAAATGCAAAATTTTCACAGAAATTCTGGGTTTGTAGATCTCTTAACCATTACCATATATTTGTAATTGAACCCAACACGACTGCAATATCAACTGAGTCAGTAAAATCCGCTTTTCCATCAAAAATGACAGTTTACGGAAGTAGTGAAAACAACTCAACGACTCAATCTGTTCCTAATCTGTCGACAAATGTGACATGTTTCCAAACAAGATATTTTTCTTCGTACTCTGAACTAGTTAGCTGCAACTCTTTCATAAGCGTGCACCATGCGCTGTCCATATGCTTCTAATCTAACTCCATAGTACTAATTCCTCGAAGTTCAAATGAATGATGGATTTATTAAGTTATTCTGAAGAAATAGCAGTGTTTGTTGTTTTACTATTCAAAAATCATGTTTCAAGGAAATTTAGAGTTACAGGGACAGTATATGAGAATAAGGATCTGATTTTTCATCGACATATTAAGACTGTTTGCAACTTGTGATAACCATTGTGATATGATATGGATATGCTCAAGTATTAGTACGTTTTGAAAATACCGATTCCTGTTCAAATCTTGTGAAATGCATTTTATGATTTTTATGTAAATTCATTAAATTCCGAACCTACCTTCACATTTAAGACCTTGTTTGAAGAAACCGTACAGCAATGAGCCACAGTGATCACAAAAGGTTGGTGACATAAAGTTGTGTACTTTGAAACGGTGTGGAACATCAATTTTGAACCTTTCACGGAGATACTGTAAACCATGCAAAGAAAGCATCAGACCGTGTACTTCAAAATTTCTCTTTAGCACATCATGCGCGTTGTATCAGGAGACGTATGGCACATTTTTGAATTACATTTTTCGGAATGAGATGAGAGTGACATCGTTAATGACCCAAAATATGATTTTTCTAAACTTACGACAGTGCTTTGAGATTCCTTCCCAGAACCAGGACATTTACCTAACAGCTTCAGATGACATCTCTTGTGAACCGACGTTTGGCACACTACAAGTAAAGAAATTACAAGGCATCAGCAACATCTAGAGTTCTCAAGAACTAGTTCTATGGTGGGGATGCAGATAAACAAAGACACGGCAGATGTATGAGTTTTCATGCAAAAGCTTGCCAAAATTACTTTTTCTCTGCAAACAATTTTCTGGAAAGGTAAAGTACTGCTCTCTGGTAGTTCGTTGTCGAATTTACTATTTGAAATAGATATAATCTGAGCATGCAAACCTCATTGTAGAGATGGCTCTGTTGCAGCGGATGCGGCAAGTAGTTCGGAACAGTTCGAAAAGCAGATGGTTATTTGGCTTTGGATTTATGCTCTAATTTATGAATGAATAGAAGATATCTGAAATGGAGTATACTTACATTGACACTGATACCCTTGTTTTCCAAATCCCCATAAGAAATCATGGCAAAAGGCACAGAATGTTGGCTGACGGAAAAATTTTGCTACAAATCGGTGACCTTTCACCTCGTGTACTTTTTGGTGCTTGATGGCCCCACGTCGCCCAGCAATGTTGAAGAAAGCACTACTACTCAAACTACTGCTAGTGCTGGTGCTTGGCGTGGGTGTTGATGGAATTGGTGGAAGAGGCTCTCTGCTGTTACCTGCCTCTTCTTCGTCAAAGTCTTGAAGGAGAAAAATCACATAGCAGCTATGAATATCCTTATTCTATTTTATTGTCAATCGTCGCATTTGTCATATAAATTTGATGCAAAGGGCATTAGATTTCACTTACCCTCAATATCACGAAATCTCATCCCTGTTGAAGTTGAGGATGAATTGGTTCGTGAGCCGGATTGGTGAGGATTTCTTACACGTACCTGTAATACAATTAAAATGGGCATAAGTCATGTTACATAACAAGGTTCCAGTGTGTACCTATAAAATTAAAATGGTGAAACTACGGTCTAACTCGGCAGCATCAATGGCTATCCGATTTTTTTGGAGCTTTCACCTTACTTACTTTCTACAATGCTACAGCCTACAGCATTTTTTTTGCATGACACACACAATCACTATACAAACGTAAAGCTTCATGACTATCAAATCCAAAGGTAAAATTGATTAAAGTGATAAATATTTATAAACGGATTGAAAATTAATTTTGAAGTATCACTTGAAACTTACATCATCTGTTTGTAGAGGATTTGATCCATTTTGTCTTGACTTGTTAGGACTAGTAGGACTTGCACTACGAGGAGAGTTAGACGGAGTATTAGCAGCACTGTTATGACTAGAAGCTTGTTGTGGTGGGGTAAGAAGTGATTGTCCTGCAGTCCACATCTTCCCATTGCCAAGAGGTCCAAACCCATTCACAAAAAAATCTTCCATTATGGTTAATTATATAATGTGTATCAATCACATCAAATCAATTATTAGAAACCACACTTGAAGCACGCAGTTTAACCACTTATAATCTCAAAACATTTCTTTTCGATTGATTTTGAATCAGACTTGCTATAACACTTGACTGCATCATCTCCTGCACCCCTTGAATTTCCCGTCTTCAAAATAATGGATGAGATTTGGGTGCAGGGAAGCAGTTAAAAATATCTTTCCGAGAGGAAAATATATTGAATTAATTATGGTCTTGTCACTCAAACGCTCATTTGCCAGCAATGTATTCTGTAAAGTGCCTCTTTCACAGACTAGTAGGTACTCCTCTGGAAACTACTAACACAACCACCGTGGAGTTTTATTACAATCTACCAAGCCAAACTGAGTAAGTGACATGCATCGCAGCCCCATACAAGCCAAGCACAATCCTGGATTCAGTTGAAACTGAATGGCTTTTGCTCTCACAACTCCAACCAAACAACTAGAACACTTTGTACCAAACGTGCATGCTTACGCTTTGTAATTCTGAATTATGGGAGAGTCGAGAATTTGTCGTTATCTCGTTTACATACATACTGTACGGGATCTGGAAGGAGTCCCTTTTCCATCCATATTGCACAAACTTGCTATGTATCTTCTGAATCTGATAGAAAACTATATTACTCCCTTCTCTTGCTAGTTTACTTTCAATTAGATGGTAGAAAACAAAGTCAATTAACTCTGATTTCAACTAAATCATTCAACCGTGGAATGCCACATCAATAAAGCATTTCTCTGACTCCACTGATGCTCCCAGTGTCTCTGCTAATTTACTATATTGTCTTACACTATCAGCTATGCCTTTCTCAAGGCTGCATGTAGTATAAATATGTAGGCAGACGAGTCAATAAACCACTTTATCTACAAAATGGCACATCCTGATTCTGATATTGGCTAGTCGTTGTTTGTATGTATAGTTATGTATTTCACATTTTTCAGCGCTCACTCCAAGGTTCTAAGAAGGCCAAAACTTTTCACGAAGAATGTTTATGCTCCAACCAAAACTATTTCCAAAAAAATAGGATTTGTAAAATAGTTTCTAGTCATGTCATGATGAGCAATATTATGGGGAACCACTTCTCAGGTAAACAACATGATATGTGACTAAAACATTTATTGGGAAGTTGTTAAATTTTATGATTTAGATACAAATCCTTACATCCTGTTTTGATAGAATGCTGATTAATCTAGTAGAGTACAGATCTCATTAGAAGAATGAAACCTAAAACTCTTGTTTAAATTCAATACTAAAGTCTTCAAACTCATAAAACAGCTTCCAATTTAATTACTGCCAAGGAGTGACAAAGGGGGCAAAGTCTTCAGTTAGTATATAAGTGAATTCTTGCTACGTTGACCCTGTCAAGTCAACAACTCTAAACACAAAATGGTTTTAGCCATCGGTTGTAACGGAGTAAATAAGATAATCTAGATAACCCTGCGTGTGTCATCATCAGTAGCACAACGCAATAAATCATGTTTTGCGATGTAAAATACGAGAAGTTCGAGTTCCTGTGCAATTATTTCGGCGAATTACATTCAATTACCAAAAATTGGGTTTGCATAATTGCATTTGCACATACAATATTATATTTAAGTCTTTTTCTTATTACATGATGAATTTTATTGTTTTGTTAATCCCTATGCTCCACTTTGTTCTTGCTCTGGGCTTAGTAAATCTATTCTTCATGTTGAAAGACATACTCCTCTAATTGGGAGAACACTCTGCAATTTAGCAAATTGGAGGCAGTTTGTTCCAACTTACACTTGATTTCGTGGGGCTCCAGTGGATTATGAGATATTTTATGGTCAACATATTCGACGCTCTGTTTACTAGAGTAATGTTATTCCTAGTGCAAGTCACTTCATTTAATTCACTTGTTTTACGACATGACGAAAACCACATGGTAAGGAACGGTATGGTATGTGTTAAACCGCAGAGAGTGAGTGTGTAGTAAAAACCCTTGCCTTTGAACATAAAAAGCAGTGCAGGCTAATAAAATAATGTCCATTTTGAGCGTTTGACGCTTTAAATCAAAGGGTCTTTGTACCGTTGTGAATGCATACACAACGAAATATGACAGCTAATAACAAAACAGAACCCAAAACTTATTGGGTCTTCGAGTCATATTATATGCAGATAATATTCTATGCAGAATTAGATATGTGTTGGAATTTTCCCCTGTAACATATAACTTTTCGCATTGAATTTTCATGCATAAATATATATAGTTCTGTTCCTGCTGTTTTACTACTGTGAAGTGTAGTGCAGCCAGCGCAATTGAAAATTGAGATAACATAAACAAATATATTCCTGCTTATTTAGAATTTTTACAGCTTCCAAGATGAATGGTAAACCAGTTTCTAGAAGACATATAATTTTAATGGTGTTAAGCGAAATTACTAAAACGCTGAAAAAACATCATTGGTATTAATGTCGGAAGTACTCTCAAGGAGACCTTCAATAATTGTGTTTGTATACCAAAGATATGAATGTTTATGGAAGCTAGTGTCAACACATGGGTTTTACCCACTAACCTTGTAAGGCCCTTTCAGTTAGATAAACATTTTTATTGAACCTGCTCACACCCTAATATTTAGACAAGCATTCCAATGACACGGATACATTATGACTCATCATTATCTTCATGAATGAAACGAGGTTTATTGTAAGTCTGTTGATTTATGCATAAATATGGGTTTGTAATCGAATTGCACTTTATCCAATTTGGATACAGGTTGTTATACAGACCGGAAAGGAGGGATGAAAACAATGCGGTTATGATTTTTGGTTCCTAATATTTCTATATTAATTCTTACAAAGTACAGCTTCAGCGAGAATGGAAAATATAAAAATTCGAGTCATTATATATAAAAGATTGAGCAGGAAAGTCATTAAGTTTTATGTCAACGACACTGACGCTGACATTGTCAATGAGATCAAACATTAACTTAATTATTAAAATGTAGAGCCGAAACATGAACTTGTATGGTATGTTATGTAACCAGGAATTATGTTCTCCAGAGCTCATAAATACACGACATTTTTGTATGGCTTTTCTGTTGACCTTAATAGAATATGGCTTCATGGAAATATTCAGACAAAATGTGTTTCTTACCTTATCCATTTAGGAATTAAGCAATGTTTTTCGGAATCTCGTTTCTCAGAAAATTTGACACTGCACAATGTGTACATATGATATTTTGAGCTTTTAGTGGATTTTTGTATAGAGAACAAGTCGAGAGGACGGATGAAGCAACTTTTTGTTTGAGCAGCACACAAAGCGTGGATTCTTTCAGAACTGCTTTAGCTTTCAAAATGTCACATGCATTTTATATCATGAGCCTGATGTGTAATATGCCTACTCTTCTTATGAAGCTAGGCTTCCGGATAAAAACGGATCTCGGTTCAATCTCAAGCATATTCGAAAGGAAACTATGCATTTCTTTGGGTCGTCTATCATGCCTCGTTCTCAGAACCAGACTGAACTTGAATATGAAGCATAACAAGGGAAAAAACATGAATATCATCATGATCCTCGTAGTCGACTTCGTCGGCAGAGAGATCAACAAAACGCCATGCTTTCTCCTAACAAACTCGAAATGAGATTCCAAGCAAATTTTCTAGTTGGCCTGTAAAAGCAATAATAATAATAATGCTAGCAATACATATTATCCTTCAATCCAAACTGAGTATCCTGCGGCAGATAATTTACCTGAGATCCAATCAAATTTTTAGGGCCAATGCATTTCTACAACGGTGAAAGGTTTCCCTTCTAAATTATAATCTACATCACTCAAACCGAAAACCTTTATCCATGTTCACGTAATCTACTCGTAACCACTTTTCATTTAATACAGAATTTTCATGTAGATGTATATATGTTATGTAGATATATGAAAAGTTTCAACGAATAGAAGCACACGGCAAAATAACAAAATGAATAAGGATAAGTACCTATCTTTTCTCATTTGCCTTCACGCGTGAACCTAAATTAGGATTTTGGAGAATAAAAACAAAAACCCAAGACTATTCGCGGAAGGCATCTGAATTTACCTCAGCCTCATTAGTAGGCCGGAAGAGGTTACATAAAAAGAGGATGGATCACTTTCTCCCGTGCTCCCCTGTAATCAAAACATGACGCAGTAATGCAAATTCGAAATTATATGAGAACATGATATGATGAGATATAGTACATATGGCTGGGAAGCAAAACACATAGATACATTCAGAAGTATACTGTAAACATTTGATAACAAATTTCCAAACAAAATTATTATATTGGCTTTATTTACCCCTTGCCGATCAGTTTACCAATCAGAAGCATACTATATAGTAAATACTTTTTGTCAACTTTAACATCTAGTAAGGGAACATAATTTGGATAATTGATAGTTTAAAAAATAAAAGTTTAAGAAATCCAATTCATGATCAACAACCATCATAACGAAAATCACAGAAAGGTATAAGTAATATGCACGGTCCGTAGTATTGGAAATCACACCATTCAAGCATTTTGAGTAATACGGTAGAACCACAGATCGATTTTTGGAATGGTCTTGAACTACGAAATTATTATAGCTGGTAGGTAAAAGTTCACCAATCGTCCGGAAATGCATAGCTTTGTAATGGAATTGTTTGATAAAAAACAAAAATGCTAAAATGCAAATGTGCGAGCCTTCATTTGATAGAGGTTAATTTATCTGATTCACATATGAATTTGAATTCTATATTGATATTAGGTATTGATTAATGAAATCAAAGTTTGAAAGTTAAACCGTAAAAGTTAAGGACAACAGACAGACAGACGAGCTAACCATTCTGCATAAGGAGAAGTACCAAACGTGAAAAAACACTTTCATGCGGTAATGATGATGATGGTTATAAAGCGTATTATATATATATATTTGTATTCCACCGTTCCTCGAGTTCGTAAATGTGTATCAGAAAAAAACATACAGTGCATCAAATTACCAAAATCCTGTTTGGATTGCAGTAGTAGCGTAAATCGTGTGTATGATACATTGAGTCTCGGAGTGAGCGATGCTCTAAGCAATTTGATCATCATCATCAAATTACTGCATCTATCTTACGCCTGGTATATTGGATCAGGTATGCTATTCTCGCCTTCTCGATCATTTTCCTATAATTCATTGGCAAAGTGAGCAATTCCAGTGAATCATTAAATCTGACAATTCGGTGCGTTGCATTGGCCAATTTAGTACTTACCCATATGAACCTCACCAAGTAACAAAATGGAAAGAAAAGACTTTGAAGTATTTTCTTCGCCTATCTACACCATCATTCCGTCGCATTACAGGATGAGCTCTATCCCTTGAGTATTCTTCTCCTTTCACGTGCTTTCACTGACAAAGTCCATGAAACTCATCCATAAAGTTCTGTTGACTGAACCCAATGCTAAAACGGTGTTGCGTGGAATATATTATGTACCTTTTATGTGTTCTGCTTGTGTACCTAACCTACTGTAAGACCTACATTTCTAGCTAAATCACACAAACCCTGTCTCTATATATCCATGTGACGCTGTTACAACGGAAATACACGTGGGCTGTAAAAAATTTATAACATGAAAATTGTAAAGGTATGATATATTATGAGCAACGCACAACTTATTTCTTACAGTTGTGTCGTGAGACATCATCTACTAATGTTAAATTTAGTACACACCTTTCATATCACAACAACATTGTCTTCGTCTACTCTTTCTCTCTCTCTTTTCAAAATCCAAGCAGTCCAGATAAAAAATTCCGAGTTCAGATCATACAAAAGTAAACAACTACAAGCGCATGGCGAGCGAAATGAGCAACCGTCAGTTATCTGTCTTGTCCTGTTCACCTGTGCCGTTTTCAATAGTCTAACATAAAGAAATATTACCCGTATTATAAAAATCATTATAAACTCACAAGAAAATATTTCTTCATAAAATAACACTATAGAACGACTCCACATGCTTCGCTAGCTAGCATTTTCAGTAAGTTAAAATAGTTTCTCCCAACATTCTAATTTCTAGTCCGCAAATGAGGCTATCGAGATATTGCTTTCTTGGCTCTGGTATAATTTTTTGGTTGATCCGTCCTGATTTAGATGTACACATAATATATGCCTGTACACCTAGAATTTCTTCGGTGAGAGTATGTAACAGATCATCATTTTCTTCATACTTACGGTTTAATACCGCATAACATACTACTTACTACTGCCGTTCCTCATTTCTTTCGTCCTTCAGTCACTCACTATGATTAGCAGAAATAGCTTTTTGCTCAATCCTTTTCTCGGTTAATATGCAAGAGCGAGAAAAGGGGGCATATCAGAAGAGAATTACATGAATCTCACTCATACACAAACACGCGCGCGCTATAACTTGATCATCATTGGGAGCAAACATGACTGTTGAAGAACACGTTAGACTGTTGAGTGAGCTGTGGTGCTAAACCACAGAAGTCAGGAGCCTGGTCTTCGTACACACACATTTGCATGTCTACCATGTGCATATGCAAAATCTTATTCCACGCTTATCTTTTGTCAAATATATATTACATATGCAATGTATATTGAAATGAGCAAACACAAAATGTGTAGTTATGCACATTCTATAATACGTACGTTACGTAAGTAAGCCAGTCATCATGATTATCATCGTTATCATCATCAACTAAGAAAAAGCGTGTGGCAACGCAACGGAAGGAAATCTACTATCCCTGTTCGACCTATATGCATATTATGTGTAAACAGAAAACCGTCAAGTATAACAGGAGCGTAAGGCGTACATCAACTTCTGTTCGAATGCAGATCAAAAAATGAAGAAGCATATTTTTTCTTATGGCGTTTGTTGGCAAATGGCAAAGAACAGAATATATATGCTCTGCATGAAAAATGTCGCGCATTCCATGAACAAGCCGTGGCGAAAAAATCATTCGTTTGCTAATCTAGAAAAGAAAAAGTATCCTCCGAAATGCATGCATGCATGAAAACCTATTTTGTGTAGAATATTAGTATTGTACACACAAAATGCCGGGCAATATGCTTGAAATTTGACTTTTGTTGGATAACTATTGACTATTCTTGTCAATTCGATTTTTACTGGTAGGTATACATAAAGTCGGATATCATGCATAGAAAGTCCAATACAGAATTATTTTGCCCAGAAACATTTGATATGATGGCAACAAGAAGGCATGCAGAGTACGTGATGCCAGTACTTTGTCATTTCTTCCGGTCAGCTTACTTTCTAATAATGTATATAAAAATGTATAAACAGCAACATTTGAGTGAGAAGAAAGGAAAAAATAAATTACCAACTATGTCCAAAATAGATATTGCAAATATTCAGAGAATTTTTTCTAGCCACTTAGTAAGATTGCGCATGATGATAACAGCAAGCATAAAAGAAACACAAGAATACATAAGACACCTATGACACATACAGCTATAACCAACGAAGATTTTATTCATGTTGTGTGGTTGAAGCTGCACTTTCCGCATGAATCATGCCACGAGTTTTTATGGTTGTTATACACATCAAAAATGATTTGACTCGATTCACGAAAATATGCCGCATTAGTTTTCGTGAAGAACATTCAATATATAAGTTGGTATATGGACCCAAATTACTATATGAAATATTCTTTAGGAATGGCAGGGAAAAAATCTTTTTGCTCATTCCCATTGGAATTCAAATGGTATTGAACATTATTACTGGAATGAATTTCCGTTCGTTATGCATCCCATTGAGTTATCAAATCATTTCCTCAGTATGCTTCTGCTTTCTCTATGAATATTGAGAATTGAGAAAAATGAAAAAACTATGAGACAAGATGTACTTTTTCAGCTGGAATGAAGGACTATTACGTTCTTTTTTGCTTTGCTTGTTAAATACATGTACAACAGACAGACACGTGCATATATTTATGTAGTTGCAAAGTTGCTTTATAAGTTGCAGACCAAATCGTATTTATTTCTTGGCTCCTCTTCTTCCCTTGATAGAAAATACTTGAGAGATTTAAAGTAAGTTTTTACATGGGAAAGTATATATGTACATGCAAGTGAAGCTCGCATGGTAGAGGCAACAACTGGAACAGGTGGAAAGCGTTTGCACGTAACATTCATGATGATTCATGACTATCTCCTGCTGCTGATGGCTTTTTCTCAAGTTGAAACAGATCATTTTTTTTCACTTACTTAACCACACTTCAACGCTTTATGTATCCTATCCTCAACATTACATTTTAAACTTGGCAATTTTTGTTATTCTTGGTTAAAATATGACATTCAGCATTACACTACTAAGTTATGGGATGCTAAAACCCCCTAGGTTTCTGCAAATTCTTCACAGTTTAACGTGCTATAAAAACACAAGCAGGTGCAACACAAATATAATATTTGCAACTGCAAAACAAAGAACAGGAAGCAATATCTACATGATGAAAGAACGTCTAAACCCAAAAATGTTTATGGCGTTTAAAAAACAATGTAAAACATCCGCAATTACCTCGTAATTATGACGTGTTCGCATGGACTCGTTGTTCCTGTCCCTGTCATTTTGGCCAGCACCCCTCCCACGATGAGCTGTACTTGAGCTTTGCGAAGTTCGCTTGCGAGCCGGTGATCCAGTGAACATCATTTTGTAGCAAATACCTTATTGTCTAGTTTATTCCTTAACAAATATTATTTTACCAGTAGTAGTAGTAGTACGATTATGATCACAGCACGATGACACACAGCGGAGACTATGGGAAATATTGTGTTTTGATTTACTCCTTTTTATAATATCACTACATTAACCTTGTCCATTGATAATAGCGATAAGATGTCGCCGTTGGAAGAGAAAGTATGTAGTAGTTCAAAAGACCAAGAGATAGGAGGAGAAACCAGGTTTAACAACAACTCATCAGACAGTTGCGAATGCTCAAGGAATTTAGAAAATGTACATATCAACCTGAAGTAAATCTCGTTTTGTACTTTTCTCATGAATGATTTGTAGCCGTTGATAATTGTAGGAAACACAGAAATTTGAACCATCATAATTACAAACATTCTTTGACACTATATAAATTACATTGATTGAATTTAATACATGCACGTAGAACCAATACTGTTTGAAGCTAAATATAATCAAGACTGACTTTTCTTAACAATCATCATCATCCGGATCCTTAACACGAATTCACCAATTTTTTGTCGTTTCAAAAATCAAGTGGAATACAGAAACAGAAAGACGTACAAATAAATACCGACGAGAAGTAAAGGTTTGTGCAAGATACTAGCTTTCTCTCATCACGAGCGTAGTGCACAACACAAAGTTTTTTTTGCGAAGAAAAGTAAGCAGAGAATCACAATATTTTTTTGTATTTCTTTAGTGGAGATGTGATGAGGCTACAGATGAAATGTTGAGTTCGTTTCCTGTCAATTCAGCTTGCTAAACGGACGTAACATTCACATAGGACAGTTTCAGCACAAAATGATTTTTTCCAGACATCACAACTGGTTAAAGTACAACTGTTGATTACGCTCCATTGTCTATCTCATCGCATCGGTACTAAAAGTTTGGACCTTTTCACTTTTCTTTCGCTCCAGACCCGGATGTGATGTTGCCTTTTGCCTCCAGCAAATATTCTCACCTTTTTCTCACCCTGCAAGACTGTTGCACTTGTAGTATACACAGATTCGTGATGGTAGTACAAATGACACTTTTTCGTTATAGTTCTATTATAAAGTTATGCAGACGACTGCCCGAAAAGTAGCATTCCTTTGTCCGCTAAATTCCTTTTACAGCAGCAGAAGTATTGGATGAACAACGTGAATTGTCTACTAGTTGCACGTAATGTATATTGGTACATACATCTATACATTGCTGTATTTTTATAGACTCATATTATGTAGATATATGTATGGGACATACAGACAGCAACCATCAACTAATGCACTCCACTGGCAAAGGAAAATCCAATAAACCTCCACAGAAGCTCTAATTTTTCCACCCACTCGGAGAAATTCCTGTTTCTTTTATGATCAGTCCTCAGCTGAACATGTGCTTCTTGCACTCTTGCGTGCAGAGTATAAAATGAACGTACACATTTATATATTATATTTTCCTAATTTGTCAACTTGAAACTTTATCAATCGCTCCTATCAAGCCTTCATTAATATCATCATTAATCGAGTACTTCATTTACATTGTCTTTTAAGTTCACGTTTATTTCCTTATGCAAAAAGATGATTAGCTAGAAGGTGTTTTATTGCTCAATAAATTGGGAAGGAGAGTTGGGATACTTTACAATTCCAGAAAAATTGAAATCAAAGGTAAAACAGGTTACAGTGGAAAATTAAAGGGTGAAGTATAAAAGTAGAGATAAGAAGTGAAATTAGGATATGGGAACAGAGAAGGGGTTTTGGAGATTCAAGTCACATTTTGGTCCGCAACATTGTCATTTCTCCAACGACTGAAATTTTCTTCCAACTTTGATACAAAATAAAATAATGATGAGTAAAATTGCAGCTCCACTTACATTCTGGCAAGATTTTAATGTAAAGCAGAACAACCCAAAGACGAACACCTCCAAATTATGAGGATTAACCAATATGATGAAATACTGCTGATTTTCACTAGCAGTATAACTTATTAATGACCTCACGAGTAGCATCATAGTTTTAGTTCGTTGTAGCTACAATGTGTACACAAACTCATGATGACATGGACCACTTCAGTCAATATTAAATGACGAACCCCAAAACTGAATTGAAGTCGGGACTGCTGTGGTCGTTCCGGACCACCTGTGGGGAAACTATAACAGAAGTATTGTTAATTAATAATTTTCACAGTAGTGTTTTGAGATGCTTCCCCACACCTTATTAGTAAAAGAGCTGCGGTGTCCCCCTAATTTTCAGCTAATTTCCCACGACATTTTGAACCACTTATTATCTCATGATTTACGTAATAATAAATTCCACTCTGCTACCGCTTCGCTCACTCACTTTCAACAACACCAGAAGAAGTAGTTTACAAGAGGGATAATAAATTTTGCACTTTTTTCTCAAGTTACATTCCCTACATTCAGTAGTAGACGTACATGGCAAAGTTGTAGTTCACATTTCCCATCCACAACAAGCAAACATGTATATAATATGTAGGTATACAGTACAAAAAACTGCAACCAGAAATGCACCCAGCGGTATCCTAATAAAAAAGTAGGGAGTTCAATGTAGAAATAAACTTTTTCGAATCAGCAACAGCGAGTGAGAGAGAAAGAGAAAAAAGAGTTACTGTGAACACACACGTAGTAATGGTATCATCATCGGAGTGTGATGATGATAACACACTACTCTCCAATGCTGCATTACTTCATAAAAACACAGACATGATTTTCGACTTATTTTGGCACGCGTTGTTAGTTAAAGAAAATGTGCATTTAAACGGAAAAGGCGATCGATAGTAAGAAAAAAAAGATGATGTTCCGGAAGGTAACACGAAAAAGGAGCAACTGCTAAGCATAAAGGAATCATCAGTATCATCATTTCAAATTACTTGAGCAGTAGCAGCAGTAATATAGGGAGCGCATCAAAACATTAGCATTCCCATACTCGAAGAGAAAAGTTGCCCCTACGACGTTAGATTTTGTTCACTGCTTCTACTCACGACGAACATACAAAGATACAAGTCCCGCAAAAAGGGGAATCATCATTTAAACTAGTAATACACAAGGAAAAATCGTCAGTCAGTCAGAAAAGTTTCCACTATCATCAACTACCATGCCGTTTTTACTGTCGGTACAAAAAGCACTTTCATAGCTTATCATATCTTCACGAGCAAAAAGGTTTGTTGCTGTATAACAAACAGGGCTTCGGAGCTCTCCGGTGAGACGGGTGCTTCTTGTCATTCTCAAGAATGAGAACGTGAGCTGAGCAGTTGTTAGCGAAGAAAACTCAAACTGTGACTGAGTGAGTCAAGCCAGGCATTTTTTTTCTTCGCGTTTGACAAGAAGGCACCCGTCTCACCGGAGAGCTCCGAAGCCCTGTTTGTTATACAGCAACAAACCTTTTTGCTCAGTGAAGATATGAGAAGCTATGAAAGCTGCTTTTTGTACCGACAGGAAAAACGGCTGGTAGTTGATGATAGTGGAAACTTTTCTAGACTGACTGAGATTTTTCCTGTGTATTACTAGGTTTAATAGATGAATTCCCTGTGCGCGGACTTGTATCTATTGTATGTTCGTTGACCGTGAGTAGAAGCACGTGAACAAAATCTAATTGTAGGGCAACCTTTTATCTTCGAAGTATGGGCAATGCTATTTTTGATGCGCTCCTATATGACTGCTGTACTGCCTCATAGCTAATTTTGAAATGATGATACTGATGATTTCCATTTATGCTTAGCAGTTGCTCCTTTTTCGTGTTACCTTCCGGAACATCATCTTTTTTTTCTTACTATCGATCGCCTTTTCCGTTTAAATGCACATTTTCTTTAACTAACAACGCGTGCCAAAATAAGTCGAAAATCATGTCTGTGTTTTTATGAAGTAATGCAGCATTGGAGAGTAGTGTGTTATCATCATCACACTCCGATGATGATACCTTACTAGTGTGTGTTCACAGTAACTCTTTTTCTCATTTCATCTTCACTCGCTTGTTGCTGATTCGAAAAAGTTATATGTTCTACATTGAACTCCTAATTTTTTATTAGGATATACCGCTGGTGCATTTCTGGTTGCAGTTTTGTACTGTCTATACCTACTATAATACAGTTTGCTTGTGTGGATGCGGAGAATGTGAACTACAACTTTGCCGAATGTACCCGTCTACTACCTGAATGTATGGGAGTAACTTGAGAAAAAAGTGCAAAATTATTATCCCTCTTGTAACTACTTCTTCTGGTCGGGTTGAAAAGTGAGGTGCAGCAAGCTGCGATCGCAGAGTGTGAATTATATTATTACGTAACTCTAATAAGTCGGTTCAAAAATGCTCTACGGGAATTAGCTGGAAAATTAGGGGACACCGCAGTCTCTTTTTACTAATAAGGTTGGGGGAAGCATCTTCAAAACTACTGTTTGAAATATTACATTACAATATTCTTATATAGTATTCCCACAGTGGTGGCTCGGAACGACCACAGCGAGTCCGCGCATTCAATTCAGTCTTTGGGGTTCGTCATTAATATTGACTGAGTGGTCCATGTCATCATGAGTGGTGTAACACATTGTAGCTACAACGACACTAAAACCTATGATGTACTTCGTGAGTCATTAATAAGTTATACTGTACGTGAAAATCAGCCATATTTCATCATATTGGTTATCCTCATAAATTTGAGGTGTGGCGTCTTTGGCGTTGTTCTGCTTACAGTAAAATCTTGCCAGAATGTAAGTGGAGCTGCAATACTCATCATTATTTTATTTTGTATCAAACGTTGGAAAGAATTTCAGTCGTTGGAGATGACAATGTTGCGGACAAAATGTGACTGAATCTCCAAAACCCCTTCTTCTGTCCATATCCTAATCTTCACTTCTTATCTCTACTTTTATACTTCACCCTTTCAATATTCCACTGTAACCTGTTCTTACCTTTGATTTCAATTTTTCGTGGAATTGTAAAGTATCCCACTCCTCCTTCCCAATTATGAGCAATAAACACTCTAGTAGATCATACTTATTTGATAAGGAACATAAACGTGAACTTAAAAGACAAATGTAAATGAAGTACTCGACCTTAATTGATGTATATGAATGAAGGCTTTGATAAGGAGCGATTGATCAAAGTTTCAAGTGACAATTTAGGGAAATTAATATATAATGTGTACGCTTCATTTTATACTTCTGCACGCAATGAGTGCAGGAAGGCACATGTTCAGCTGAGACCTGATCATTAAAATAAACAGGAATTTCTCGATGGCGTGTCTGAAACATTAGAGGCTTCTGTGAGAGGGGGTTCATTGGCATTTTCCGTTTGCAGTGAGAGTGCATAAAGTTGATGGTTGCTGTCTGTATGTCCCAACATATATCTACATCTAATATGAGGTCTATAAAAATCAGCATGTATAGATGCTATTGTACCAATTATACAGTACGTGACAACTACGTAGACAATTCACGTTGTTCCATTCCAATACTTCGCTGCTGTAAAAGGATTTAGGGACAAAGGAATGCCTACTTTTCGGGCCGTCGTCTGCATACTTTATATTAGAACTCATAACGAAAAAGTGTCATTTTACCTACCATACACGAATCTGTGTATACTACAAGTCAACAGTCTGCAGGGTGAGAAAAAGTGAGAATATTTGCTGGAGGCAAAAGCAAAAATCACATCGGTCTGGAGCGAAAGAAAAGGAAAAGTCAAATTTTAGTACCGATGCGATGAGATAGACAATGGAGCGTAATCAAGGTTGTACTTTAACCAGTTGTGATGTCTGGAAAAAATCATTTGTGCAGAAACTGTCCTATGTGAATGTTACGTCCGTTTAGCAAGCTGAATTGACAGGAAACGAACTCAACATTTCATCTGTAGCCTCATCACATCTCCACTAAAGAAATACAAAAAAATATTGTGATTCTCTGCTTACTTTTCTTCGCAAAAAAAACTTTGTGTTGTGCAACTAT